>CATIWJ010102703.1:0-18886 GCA_949640765.1 Croton laevigatus
AAAACACATATATTTATAAAGCAGTATTTTCTAAAGCCAGTTGACGAATTCATTTCGTAAAAATAAATTTATACATATTTTAAAATCATGAAATCAACTTTGCAAAATCATAAATCAAAGAAATAATCATTTATCATACAATATAATTCATCATTTGCTCTACTGGTATTTTCGAACGCTGAGGATAAGACTAGGGTTACAATTCGGATATAGATCGTAGCTATTCATGAATTGTATTAATCATTGTTCAATTCGGATATAGATCGCAGCTATTCACAAATTGTATTAATCACTGTTCAATTCGGATATAGATCGCAACTATTCATGAATTGAATTAATCATTGGGTCGTAGATCGCAGCTACTCCCGTTGTTTCTCATTTCTCATTTCACATCATGTATTACACTGCGCAGAATTTTTCAACCATATGTCGCGACATATTCTTATCTCTAAGGTTCCATAGATCAAGTAGAGCACAAAGTAATTTTCATATCACAATAATCATTTCTGAACTCTCTTTCTCATTCAATTCAAATACCCATTTCGCAATAATTATGTTTAATAATAAAATTCAATTCTCATGCTTCAAAAATAATAATATAATAATCATTGAGAAATAAATAAATTTCACTGCGACATAATTCAATCAAAATAAATATTGAAAACCTTATTTAAATATAATTTTACTTTTACCGAGCCGGTCACTTCGCGCCTGTGAATACCGCTTCGGTATTAAAAATTCATCAAAAATTATTCTATAACTCAAACACACATTCGAGTTCTCCATAAAATCAGTTATTCAATAAAAATCACACTTTTAGAATATTAATCAAATAATTTAAAATGCAATTCAATAAATCAAAACAAAATCAATTTGAATACTTTAAAAATAATAGTACCAAACCTAATAAAATTCCGCTATACGCTAATCTTCCAAATCTTCCTTCTGTTCCTTAATTAAGTTCACTGTCCAGGCCCTAAATTAATTTAAATTTGCCATATAATTATTTATTTATGCCTTAAAATATTTAATATCTAAAAAATAAGCCTAAATACACTTAAAAATATTCTGTTGGGCCTCTTTGTAAAGCAAAATAAACTTTAGGGGTTAAAATTTATAAGCAGAGGGCTTACTTGAAAACGGAGGGAAACTACTGGGGATCACGCCGCAATTACTTAAATCTCCAGGCACCGAAGACGTAATTCGCTGCTTCTCTGGAAACGACGTCGTTCCACTAACTCCAAAACGTTGCCGCTTAAGTCAAAACGCGGGCTAGGCACGCCTTTCTTCTTTCTTTTTACCCGTTTTCCTTCTATGTCGGGTTCGTCAACCCAGTTGAAACCTTATTGGCCCAATTAAATTTCCAGTGACTACAGAAGGTGAGAAGGGTGCCGTTCGACTCCTTAGGTCAACGTCGATCTACTCGTGGCCTTAAATTGAACGGAAGCTAGCCGGAGTCGAAGATATCTCAAGTTAAACTTTCTGTTGACTTTTAAAGCTTCAAGGTTGACCCGTTAAACTCTGCGATTCTAGTAGCTGGTCGAGCCATTTTCTTTACTGGTTAAGTTCTATTCAATCTCAGGAACTGTTTTTCGGCCTCAAAACTCTGATTTGATAGAAGAATTTAAAAGTGGAAAATTTGATTTTCCTTCCTCTGTGCACACGAACTGCTTCACCTAGAATTTTATTTTCAAAACCTTCCTTTTATCCTTTCTAACTGCCCACTAACATCTCTCAACACAGAGACTTCAAGTTGTTATAATCAGAGGTTCCAAATTGAAGAGAGTATTTAGCTTGAAAGGTTTAAATAATGAAAATATTTATGTAAAATGTTTGAAGTTTTGTTTTAACTACTTCCCTATGCAAAAATCATCTCTTCTTCTTCCTACACGTATCAAGCTTTATTCCATATCTTTGCCAACACATAACCCATTCTGCACCTAAAATTGCCAGTAGCCCATTCTTGTTGCCACCTATCATTCCATTACCCTCTCCACTTCTCACTGTCCTTGAAAATTTACTACATGCATTGCTCTACTTCCCCTTATTACATTCTAACCCATAATTAAAATTTTACCTTTCAATCAAATCCTTTAAAATATTAATTAAATCCCTAAGTTTTCTAAAAATTGTAATTAAATCCAACTTGGTCAATTATTATTTAATTCCTCTTAGATTTTAAAAATTTTAAAGTTGGAACCCGTAACTCTGTCGAACCACCGTTAATTAAATTTTTCTGATGTGACAGTATGACTATATGAATTGGCCGAAGCCCGGGCGGTTATCCCCTATATGAACTGTATGGCAGGCCGTTAGGTGTAACATCCCTTCTAGGCCCAAGAATGAGTCTAGAAGAGACGCCACATTATGGTCCAAAGTCGGTTATCTTACATCCTTGACTAGTTGACTAGTTTTTTTTCTTTACATGCATAGCATCCATACAAGCATTCAATCATATAAACACTTCTATAACAACCTCCATATGTCCTCTCCTCAACATCAATCACATGCACTTTTAAACCTTATTGCATACATAAATGTTTAATAACTTACTACTACGTAAACATTCTATTACAATATTACTACGACTAAGGCTCTAGATAAAATATTACAAATTAAGTTAATCTTAACAAAACGATAGTACATTCCATCAAATAATTACAATATACAAAAATATACCAAAATATAGTGTTGTTGCAATGCTGAGTCGGCGACTGCACAAAAGAACATCTAGTCTACTGCTCCTTGACCTACGAGTTTAGACAGGCAAACTCGCTGAACAAACTTTGCTTAGTGGGTACTTTAACTGATGTTGGAAATAGAAGTAAAACAGTAATTGAGAAATAATAAAATAATAACTGAAAATATTTAAACAAGCCATATTTGAAAACAACCTTTAATGAGTAAACAATACATATAATAGAACACTGAAAAAGTTCATTGTTTGATGCATTTGCTCTAGTGGCACTAATTGAACTAAAGGATAAGTATGGTCAATGTATACCTAGAGAGACATTTGAACATCTCGTATACTCATAATGTCATGTGAACACCTTGTATACTCGTCTTTGCATGTGAGCACCTTGTATACTCATCATGGATGTCACAGAATAATCAATTTATCATTATTGCAAGTGAGCACCTTATATACTCATCATACACATCACGTAATAATTAATTTATATACCGCGATTCTAACTTTACGATGCATCATACCCTTATTGCTAAGGTTTTAATCCTAGTTACCGTGAGCATCTTCAATACATTCATATTTCAAGTGCACATTTCCCATATCACATTCATTTCCATCACATTTATGCATTGTCAATTATCAAAACATGCCTTTTTACAAAGTAATATGCCATTGGAACATCATCGAAAACATTCAGGTTAAAACCTCATTCAAGTGGAAATCTAGTGTTTCAGCCACGCACGTGACCTCTTGGTTAGGTGCATGACAAGATCCAGAAAAGGCGTAGCGAGCGTGACAAGATTGTCGCAGACGCGACGGACCCGTCTGAAACTCTGTCAATTAAACCATAATTTAGGCGCGAGCGCGCTTAAAGGGTCGCTGGCGTGACGAGAACAACCTTGTCGACGTCGCTGGCGTGACTATTTGGCTGGTGGATGAGAGAGTGGAGTAAGTGAAGAAGATGAGAAAGAAAGAGAGGGGGCGGGTGGATAAGATGAAGATTGGGGAAAATTATAGATTATGGGAGAAGATATTTTTAGAGTGAATGGGCCATTTGGTTTATATTTGAATATGGGTGGCTAGGCCCATTACTCTATCTTTATCTCCTTTATTTCAAATGAGAGGCCCAACAATCAACATTTTTTCCTTTTATAAATGGCCCAACTAACTAATACTAATGGACAATATGAAAATTACCTTTAAGCCTATTCGACGGCCAGTACACATCTCGAGGTTGATTTCGATGCACCTACACCTTGGAATTCGAAACTTCTGACAAGACCTCTATTAGCATACAATAACTTATAATTTACGAATTAACGAAAGGTAAGGGTGTGATATTAGGCCTAGGTGGTTAAGCCTTTGTTTGTTTGTATGAGTAGTACTGTATAGTATGATATCATACCCTCACCCTTACTAATTCTATCCCAAGTACCAAGCAGGGCAAGACTTTATGTTTAATATTTTTTTATGATGAACTGTATGTAATTATTGTATGTTATCTGAATATTAATTGTTTGATGTCTGTTTGTTAAATTTCTTCTTTCTATTTGACTATATGTCATTACTGTCTGTTGACTGGATGCCAATTATTTTGCTAAGTGCAACTAACTTACTGTATGTTGTCTGAATGTTAACTGTTTACTATCAGTGTGTTATTACTGTATGTTATATGAGTGTGAACTGACATGCTAAAATGCAACTAACTTGATGCTTACCTATGGCAGCTTGCACCTTTTCCACCGTTTCTCTTATATCTTTTTCTATATGAGTCCGAATTAGTTGGTTCCAGTTTTAAAAGTTTCCTAATTCAAAAAGGGATAACTTTATATGTTACATCTACTCAAATTATATTAAGCTAGTCAAATTACATACTGAAGTAATACTTTTGATTCTGGGTTTACACAGGGCACTAGTCTCCTTCATCTAAGCATAACTTCTTACTCATTTGGTTTTTGTGCAAATTGTTTTACAGAGTCAAAGTAGACATGCTAACCTAAATTTTTCATGTTTTATACTTCTTTAAAATCATTTTTCTATCATGTTCTAAAAATTACTTGAACACAGGACAACCCTGTTGTCCAGACTTCAACACTTCAACCTGCATGTCTTTTACTATTTTTGCTATAACTTTTGATTACCAAGTCCAATTGAGGTGGTTTAAAATGCTATGGATAGCTAACTTCTACTGTTACAATTATGTTTTATATCACCTAATCAAATAATATCGTTTTCATGGTAAAAAATCACGTGGAAGTTAATGGTTCAGAACTATCCTAATAGTTACTTATACAAACTTTCACCATCTTTAGGAATTTGCCTAATCTTTCTATTCTAACATGTTTAACACCAATATTCTTATGCATATCACATCATAACATTAACAACAAACTACTCATGGCAATCAATGCATAAATAATAGCATATTTATAAAACTTAACACAAATTTCAAGTTACATTAAAATTCAAGGAGTTAAAGTACCAAACCCTATAATTTAGCTTCCTCTTCCCTTCCTCTTGCTCTTCCTCTTGAATTCCTATATCAATCATCATATTCTTATTCTTCCCTAATCTTTTTCTCCATAAATATCACAAACTATTACTCAAACAAAAAAATAGAGTTTAGATTAGGAATCCTCACCTTAGACTTATGTATAGGTCGCTCGAGACAGTGACGAAGCATGTGCGACTACTCACTGACACATCTTAATGGATATTGTAATGGCTCCTTGTTAAGTCAGCTTTGCATTTAATGAGCTAGCTGTTGGCGCTAAATGAAGCACCATCACGCCTGAGAAAATCATGTAGCGTGTGAAACATGGTTGTTGTGAAGATCAAATGCCAAGGTTGCGAGACAGAAGATAGTGTAGTGTGCGAGATAAAATCTCTTTTGGGCGCTAGACTATTTTGGCCCCTAGCGTGTAAGACATCCTAGGATAGTGCGCAAGACAATTTCTCATTTGGGCACTGGACTGTTTTGGCACCCTTAGCTCATGAGACATCCTTGGTAGCGTATGCGACCTACATGCTTTCCTTGTATCTTCAATTCTTTAGTAAGTTAAGTGTTCATCTTGATTTGTTTGAGTTTAGACTTGCTAGAATAACACTTCAACACTTTAAAAATTTTTAGTAAATTATAAATTCAAATAAGTTTCTCAAATACTCAAAATAATACATTCCTAGCACAACATTATTTTTTTTAGAAAAAAAAAATTTAAATAAAAATTTGGATATGAAAAGAAATGTGAAAGAAATATTTAAATAATAATTTGAATATGAAAAAAAAATGAAAGAAATATTTAAATAAAAGTTTGGATTGAAAAAATGTGAAAGAAATATTTAAATAAAAATTTGGATACGAATAGAATTTTCCTAATAATCATTTAAGTATAGTTGAATTATTATTATTAGGAAAAATAATTATTGATATAAAAATTTCTAATATTTAAATAAGAGTTTGGATATGAATAACAATATGTTTAATTCTTTCCGTTAAATATAATTGAAGTATTATTATTATTAAGAAAAAATCATATTAAATTAAAAAGTTATGGCTAAACATAAATGGAAAGCTAAGTGGATAGATATGTATTAAAATTTACGGCACTGCAGATGATTTGGGAATGTCCTCCTCCTGATTGGGTCAAGCTCAACACTGATGGGTCATGTCTTAACTCTACAGTAGTGACTGGTGGTGTTTTAAGGGATTGTCATGGTGTTTGGCTTAAAGGTTTTTCTAGAAACCTGTGATGCTCTTCGGTTCTCCAAGCGGAGCTCTGGGGATAAGTTCATGGGCTTCGTATTGCTTGGAAAAGTGGTTATCGGGAAATTATTGTTAATATGGACAGCTTGACAGCAGTTACGCTATTTTCTCAAGATCAAGTACAGCCTCATCATATGCTGGATTGTTGCATCAACTTATCAGGAGGAATTGGGTTGTGCAAATGCGACACTTATCGTGAGACTAATTAGTTGGCAGATTTTCTAACCAATATGGGGCACTCTTAGCAGTTTGGTTTGCATATCTTTCACACCTTTCCACTTGATTTAAGCTTTGCTTTTGTTTTATGATGTTAGTAGAGCTCCTTCCACAAGAGTTATTCATCAGTAAACTGTTTGATTAAGTTAATATATCGCAACCCATCCCTTTAAAAAAATTTCTTTTTGTCTTATATATGGGCTCAGCCCATTAGTATAATTGAGAGTTCCACTAGTAGTAAATAGTATAAAGTTTTAAAAATTGAGTAGACAGTACAGTTAAAATTTTAAATCCAAAAATAACCTTAATACTAAATACACATGCTTAATAAAATAAAACAACCTTTCACTATACAGAAATAGAAAACACAAAAATGAAAACCGAAGATAGTCTCTCTCGAAAACAAATACAGGACAAGAAGCACCACTCCATCGACGACGAAATCATCTCAAACCACCGCCCTAGCTGCCACTGCTTCATTTTCTTCTTCTCCTTCTTCTCCTCCTTCTCAGGCCATTGTTGTTATTGTGACTTCTTCTTCTTTTTTGATTGTTTGATTGTGTTTACTGGTATATACCATATATACATCTTATATATACACCAATATATGAGCTCGAATAGAGAAAGAAAATTTAATGGCTATTAGAATTTTGGAAAAGAAGAAGAGGAGATGTATTAGTATATATGAACAATATATGTAGGTATATGAGTCGTATATACGGTATATATGAATCATATACCAGTATATATGACTACTGGTATATATGAACCATATATATCAGTATATGAATCATATATATAGTATATATGAATCGTATACCAGGATTTATGACTCATATATCAATACATATGGTTTTTATATATTAGTACGTCTCCTCTTCTTCCTCAAAACCCTACCTACCATCGTCAATTCTCTCCTCCAAAGAACTATATATATATTCTATTTATACCCCTATATACTAATATATATGGCTAATTTTCATTGTATCCACCACAAACAATAACCAAGCACAAAATCTGAACAAACAACAACACAATGAAAATAAAAATCACCACAAACATCTTTTTTATACACAAAATCTAAAAGGAAATCAAGAGAAAAATGAAAATTCAAACAAAAATTAAAAAAAAAGGGAAGAAAGAAGAAGAAGAAGAACTCGGCCTTCTGCTTCCAGCGGCTTTAGGGTGACGATGACGTTTCTGATTGAATGAAAGAAAAAGAATAAAGAGAAGGGGAAGGAAATTATAGTGATACATTTTCTTTACTTTTCAAACACCCATTATTATTATTATTATTATTAGGGGTATAAATGTGAAAAATGGCTATTCACTATATTTGCTAAACTATATACCATTTAGTTTTTTTTTTTTTAAAATATACCATTTAGGGGGCGTTTGATTCGCGCAGGGAAAACGGAATGGAATCAGGAAAGGGAAACAGGGAATCAGAATATCTTTCCCTGTTTGGTTATGATCCAGAAACGGAATGGTTTGCCCCCTGATTCCCTTTGTAACTGTTTGGTTTAAAGTAGAGAATCGGAATCAAAATTATTATTATTATTAGTTGTATTATTATTATTATTATTATTATTAATTATTTATTATTATTATTTATTTTATTATTATTATTATTATTATTATTATTATTTATTATTAATAATATTTATCTTATTATTATTATTTATTTATTTATTATTAATTATATTTATTATTATTATTATTATTTATTTTATTATTATTTTTATTTATTATTATTAATATTTATTATTATTATACTTGGTTGGGGAATGAAGAAGGGAAAGAGAATGGAAAACTCTTGGAGGGGTTAGGGAATCAATTTGGAGAACTTGGGGGGAAAGACAAAACTGAAAATGGGTAAAGGGAATGAATAAAAAGGCCAAACAAACAAACACAAAGGTTTCATTCCCTTTCCCTTTTCTGATTACCCCCAACCAAACGCCCCCTAAATGTATTTTTAATTCATTTAATTAAAAAGTATTTTTAAATACAAATTACTCAATTTTATTTTTTTTTCACATTATGTTACAAAATTGAATTTTCAAATGTGTTTTCTACCAATTTCCCGTGTAGGTGTAATAATATATGGGCCAGAGTCCACTATTTTGCTCCAATCAAACCCTAATTCCTATCCTTATAAATGCTGCGCCTCTTGTTCTACTCATCTCAAACACTAATGCTCGTTCTCCCAATCGTTTTCTTCTTGGCTGTTTCGAATCGATAATCTCAACACAGCCTTTCCTTTCTATTTTGTCTTGTGAAGAAAGGATTTTGCAAAACTGGAAAAGCAAGTCAGCTTCTTGGCTGGATCTAGAAACGGGATTGATCCAGTCAATTAAATTTCAAAAACTTGCGAAAGAAAACACGAGCCAGTATCACTCGCCTGAATCTGATATCTCTAACGGTGATTTTTCAGGCCCTTTTAATGTTGGCATATGCTTTAGTTTTTTCTCTTTCTCTTAATTTGAGTAAGCAAACGCACTCTGTCCCAAAACCGTTTAACGAATGTTTTGAGGCAATTTCTTCGTTTGCGAAAGTATTAAATCTCCAGCTAACTCGCCTATTGGATCCTTCCTTTTGTGATCGTATTGGGCACATTGTTGGATTACATTGATTTCTCATTTTTCCCTCAAAATTTTTACCTTATTTTGTTGGGTTGGATTTATTCACTGGATCTGAAAACTTCATTTTAAATCTCCGCCCTTGAAATTTCGTTGCAGAATATATTTGAAATTTGACCACAATGTCAGTAATTTATTTTTGAAGAGAAAGGGATTAATTTCACTGAAATTTTATGAAAAGAAATAAAAATTTAAATTATTATGATTCGTTTAACAATTTCTAAACCCAATTTTAATTTTGATCGTTTGTAAATAAATCAATCTAAACTACGAACATGAGACTAAACTCTAACGATAAATATTCCCCTAGCTGCATAGAGTTTTGCTTCATATGAAATTAAAGATGTGAAAGCAAGTTTGAGTTTATGAAGCAAGATCAAGCTTCCCTCGTATGATTTCTTTCGTTTTACTGTTTACACTGTTTTGGACCGACTTGTTTTTTTGACTATCTGATCTCTGATCTGGACCGACTTGGACTTTGAACATGGACCTACAATTTTCATCAGAATAAATTTATTTCAGATGTTAAATGCCTCACCGGCGGCCAACAGCTCGAAGAGAAATTAGCCCACCCGGTCATGAATGGTTCAAACGGTTACGATTTAATTGATGGTTGGTCGTTTTTAGGTTTAAAAAAAATTAAATAATATTTATGTCTAAAACATAATTTAATGCAAAAAATTTTTAAGTTATTTGTTTATATGTATATAAATTAAACCAGCCTTCTATTTTTTTTTTAACATAGACATTTACTCACGTAGCTACGCACACATCTGAGGAGGAGGCTCTTTGTTGCATGGCACTCGAACCTGACTTCTTTAGCTTCCTATCTTACCACTGCACCCACCCCACTCTCCAATTAAACCAGCCTCTTAATTGCCATAAAAATCTCTGAGGGACTAGTATTTAATGGGAATATAGTATTGCCTCATCTTCTCCTCCGTCCACTGTGATAGTTATTTCTACTGTCCTAATAACTTCGTCTTAACCCCCTCTCCCACGACTTCTGGGGCACCTGTCTCTCTTTCTCACATACCTAGATCGTCCTCCGTATCATCAGCCGACCTGTCATTTTGGTTGGTCCTCAAGCAACCTCTATCCTTTGGTAGTCTTGTAACTTGTGGGGGAGAGGAACAAGTAACTGCCCCAGACCAGGGTTAACCAACTGGGGACTTTACTGTAGGATTTAGTCGAGCAAGCTAAGTGACCGCTCTTGGGTGAAGGATTGTGTAGAGGTCGAGTCTGAGGCCGTAGCGAGGTGTGAGAAGTTCGGGTGAAAGCTTGTGGTGGGTTTAGATAGTAAGATTGTGGTGTGCCTACCCTATTTATTTTCTGGGCATTGGAGTATGAAATTTGGTGGGGTGTACGAGGGTGGAACAGAGGAACAGAGCCAATCCCTAAGGGTAGCGAGGGGAGGAAGAGGAGGAAGAAGAAGGTGTGGACCGGTAGATCGATGGTCTTGACCATCCTGTGTACCTCTCTTCTCCTCGACACTCATGGTTTCTTAGTAAGCAATTTGAAGATCAGAAAATGCCCTTGTCCATGTTCATCGCACCAATGAAAATCTGAAGTGTGATTAGGTCTGATAGATGCATAATGTAGGCCTTATATAGGGAGTCTAAAGTGGTGAACCCCCCCCCCCCCTCCCCCCCGACAATCTTGCGTTCAATAAGACTCAACAGACATCTAGAATCTCGGAGCCTATGAGGCCCCTAAATTCTTAGAGTCCAACTGCTTAGCTCAAAGGGGAGATCGAGGTCGTGGGTGACCTTCCCTCTTGCCAGGCTGGAGCGACCTCTAACCTATTACCTTGCTAAGAGCAACCTCACCCCTGGTTTTGGTGAGCACGACCTCCCCTCTGCGCGAGTGTGGGGCGACCACACCTCTTTGAAGAGTCATATATATATATATATATCGTTTTTAAACTAATTTGATTTAGGGATTCCACATAAAAATTAGCCAAATTAATCTTTTTGAAATGGTTGTTATATAGAGTTCAACCATCATATGGTTTTATTATTTTTTTGCATATTACACCTAGTGTTTTAAGCAAAACATATTTCAGGCATATCAACAATTTAGACTAATTCAGATTTGCTACCTTATAGACACCTCAAAAAGTGAGATAATTGGCAAGCTACCCCTAACTATACATAAAGATATGTTATCCTTTATTTTGTCGTTGGGCATGTGTGGGCAACAGTTTCAACAAAATCAAACATAAGACGAATGGTTAGAATTCTAACAAGTATCATTGATTTAAACAATATTGTTTTGAGTAAGAATTTCAAGTTTGAGTAAAATACTATTTTAGTATTGCTCTGTAACTAGGGGTGTGCAAAACCCAAACCAACCCGACTGAACTGAACCAATGTGTTCGGTTAGATTTAATCGGATTGATCGGTTCGGTTCAGTTTTATATTTTAAGAAAAATCAGATTTTGGTTCGGATTAATTCGAGTTGAGCCAAAAAAATCAACAATTTTCTTTGATTTTTTGCTAAAAATTTCGGGATCCGACCAAACCTTCGGTTTGGTTCAGTCAGAGTTGATCGGTTTAGTTCGGGTTTTAATATAAAAATTTCAATTTTTGGGTCGAACTAAACCCGACCGATGCACAGCCCTATCTGTAACTAACAATATTGTAGTTTTTTTTTATATTAAAAAAAGAAAAAGAATTAGGGTCAAGGCTGTATGAATGAATTTGGAGTTGAAAAATTCTCCCAAAATTCCATTCCATTAGGAATGTTTCAAAATATCATGGATAATGTAATACTCCGTCGTTTACGAGTCAACTCCAACATCTCTTTCTTGTCTTCTCTTAACTACCAACGGTCATAACTAAAGCCGGCCAGTAACCACTACGCACACTCCACAAGCCTCCTAATTAAATTAAAATTAAAATTGTCTGGTCTATAATTAACAATCCCCACCCCTAACAAACATTAGTAATGCCAACATCCATTTACTTTGACTTATTCAACTCAGCCAACTTCTCTACGCGTTTTACACTAACAAATTTATAATTCCTTTTATAAAAAATCGACAACTCTAGTTTCTGCCATTGTTTCAGAGCATTGCCTCCTTATTTCTCTTGCATCCACACATTTAATCTCCTATCTCTTACATCCTAAGTTAATTACTTCTTTATAATTACAACGTTGTTATTTCCATACGTTTTCTTTGTGCCTTAATTATGTCAAATTAATGTTTTAGCATTAATTTTCTTTCCCTTTTGCCTTTGAAGCCTCTCTCTGAAGAAGAAAATACATCCTAGGCTGTCTTAATTTTTGTTTATATAATATAAATAAAATTGTGATTTTTCTTGATTGTTATTGTTAAGTTTTAATTTGTTTCTTTGATTTAAAAATGACGAGTATGGATCCGGCAGAGCTACGGCGAGTATTCCAAATGTTTGATAAGAACGGAGATGGGAGGATCACGAGAAAAGAATTAAGCGATTCACTACAAAACTTAGGTATTTTTATACCGGACAAAGAGTTAATTCAAATGATTGAAAAAATAGACGCGAATGGAGATGGATTTGTGGATATTGAAGAATTTGGAGGGTTATACGAGACGATAATGAGCGAAAGAGATGAAGAAGAAGACATGAGAGAAGCATTCAACGTATTCGATCAAAATGGAGATGGGTTTATTACAGTGGAGGAGTTGAAGTCAGTATTATCATCGTTAGGGTTAAAACAAGGAAGAACATTAGAAGATTGCAAGAAAATGATAAAGAAAGTGGATGTGGATGGAGATGGTATGGTTAATTATAAAGAGTTTAAACAAATGATGAAAGGTGGTGGATTTGCAGCCCTAGGATCAACTTGATTGATTGTGATTTCTTCATTCATAGAGAAGGTATATAAATATAATTCTAATATATTAATATGAATATATATGTTTTCATCGAGATAGAGAGAGGAGCAACACCTTCTTTGTATCATTTTTAAGTGAAAAGGACATGTATAATGGATTATGTGATCTTGGGGCTTATATATATTTATATGCAGTTGTCAAGTTATATATTTGTTGTTTTCAACTCTTCTTTTTTTTAGCTTTTATAACTATTAACTTCTTGTATTGTTTTCACTTCATAGGCAAAAGGGAATATTGGTCTTTTTAATTAACTTTATTTGTTCTTGTCATAGTTTTATTTGTTTTTATAATTACATTAAGTTGGTATATTCGGGTAAAAATTAAAGCAAAAATGTTGGTAGTGAAGTTGGTAATAACCAACCAAGGCGTAAATTAATAGCTAAACTAAAGTTGTTAAGTTTCTACTTTGAGCATCCAACTGCATTAAGATGTGCTAATGAGAACCAACGAATATTGGTGTAGGGAGACGAGGAATTAGATCCATGAGCGCACGCCAAAATAATGTTTTAGTTGTCAAATTTTGATTTCTCTTCAAACTTCCCACAAAACTATTTCCGCTCGAAAATCCAGTCAACACTTGACGGTCAAAGTTATGGTTAACATCCTTTTCTTTTGGTATATGAAAAATTCTCTAATATGTGTTGATATCTCTACATATGAACTCATAATTTTGCTTTCTTTCTATGCGTATGGGTCATAATTTATCCTGAAAAAATGAAAATTTGCTCTTCTTACTATACATATATAGAGTCAAAATTTTGCGTATTTAATGAAAAATAATAGTTTAGTGGGTTCAGTTGAACCCATAATGCTCCACCTAGCTATACTAAGACTAGACCTCTTAAATAAGTTTCATGATTCAAACCTGACGTTGTAAATAGAAAATATTAGATTGACGGTTGCTCTCTTAATGAGCTTATGTAGTATCCGAAACTAAATTAGTCGATACAAGTATTTAGGTGTCCAAAAATTCTTGAACCTTACATATGATCATTTATAAACTAGAACTTTAATTTTTCTTTTTAATAAACAGACGCCTTGTAAATTAGAAGGAAATTCATACATTGAAAACGATTTGACATGTAAAGAAGACAGATAACATGGCATTTCCAATAATAAAACATCAATTAATTAATCGACCAATATATGATTTCACCCTTTACTTTACATTGAAATCTAGATTTTATGAAAAACCACTTAGACACTTGAATTTTAATTTTTTTAAATAAATAGACAAATTGCCCAATAACTTAAGTTTTATTCTGAAAAGAGAAGGAAGTTTTTCAATTTTGAATAACTTAAATTTTATTGTGATTTATAACTTTTGTCCCAATAACATGACAAATGTCTATTTATTTAAGAAAATCAACCGCCATGAGGTGTGTAAGTGTTCATATGTAAAGTTTAAGGTTCAATTAAAGAAAAGGTGTAAAGTTGGAGGATGAAATCAAGTATTAGCCGACGTTTCCAGCTCCATGACGCTTCGTTTCGCGACTGAGGACAATTGATTACTTGCCAATGTGGCAAAATATCTATTTATTTTAAAAAAATTAAGGTTCAAGTGTATAATGGTAATTTGTAAAATTTAGAGTTTCATTTAAAAAGAAAAAAGTGTAAACTTAGGAGCATTTGGTTCGTGCAGGAAAAATGAAATGGAATCAAGAAAGGAAAATAAAGAGAAAGGAATATAATCACTTGAATGCTCTTGGCTGTTTGGTTCCACTCCAGAAATGAATGATTTGCCCTTTATTCCTTTTATGATTGTTTGATTAGAAACAAGGAATCAGAATTTTTTTAATTTTATTTTTATATGAAACATATGTATTGTTAATAATATGTATTTAGAACCTATAAATTTTACTTTTTTTTTAAATGACATGAAGCATACACATTATTTTGATTTTATATAAATTATATGTTATATTGAATGATATATTTTATTTTGGGTGCAAAAATTTGTGCTACATATTATATTATTCCTAAAAAAAATTTATTTCTTCATATTATATTTTATTTTGTATTATATGTTATTATAAAAATAATAAAAATAAAGGTAAAAGAAAAAAAATTAAAAAAAAGAAGAAAGAAAAAATAAAAAAGAGAAAAATAAAATGTAAATAAAAAGAAAAAAGGGGAAAAAATAACGTTAAAAAAAGGAAATAAAAAAGAATTTTAAAAAAGTAAAAAAGAAGAAAAAAAAAAGAGAGGAAAAAAAGAAAAGAGAATAAAAAAAAAAGTATTGGAACAAAAAGGTGTGGAGAATCAATACACAGAACTTTAGGGCATAAACTAAAGAGAGGAAAAAGAATGAATAAATTGGCCCAATAAATAATAAATAAAAAAATCAGCTTATTTCATTCTCTTTTTCTTTCTTGATTACCTCTTAGTGGCTAAAATTATGTATTAGATGTCATACAAATGGGATAGTCAATTCTTGCAATGAGATTTGTAAAATATTTATTTATTAATATTTCTTTAAAGAAATGTGAAAAAAAAAATTCAGGAGGCTAAGTGGATGATAATCATTAGTACTCAAATTAGTTATTATACTTAAGGTTATAAATGAACTGAGTTGTTAGAAATTTGTTCAAGTTGATCAGAGCTTGATTCTTTTAACTTCTTTAATAAATAAATAATAAATCGAGTTTAAGCAAACTCTTGAAGTTCACAAACTAATAGCCAGTGAACTTCTTATGAGCCAACACCTAATTGAATCTCTCACTACTCAATAACTTGTAATCTTAATACAAGGTGTGTGTGAAAAACTCCTCCAACTAATAACTTGATTCGATCCGAACCAACCCAAGCCAATGGATTTATGGATGATCGGTTTTTGAGATAGAACTAAAGGTCTAGGGCTGTAAACAAGCCGAGCTGAACATTGGCTTGTTCGAGCTCGGCTTGTTTATTTGACGAGCTTGAATTTGAGCTCCAGCTCGGCTTGTTTATTTGACGAGCTTTAATATAAGCTCGAGCTCGAGCTCGAGCTCGATTCGTGAGCTAATTTTCGAGCTGCTCGAGGTTGGCTCGTGAACTCGAGCTCGAAAGCACATTAAGAGCTGTTGCGAGCCTGTTCATAAGCTCGAGCTTATTCACGAGCCTGTTTGAGCTGTTCCCAAGCCTTTTCGAGCTCGTTCGTGAGTCTGTTCGCGAGTTCGAGCTCGTTTACATATAAATGATATATGTTCAAGAGCATATTCGAGCTTGGCTAATTTATTATACGAGCTCGATTATTAAGCTTGAGCTTGGTTCGTTTAGCTAATGAACAAACTCGAATGAGCATTTAACGAGCAGAGCACCGAGCTGCTCGCAAGCAGCTTGGTTCATTTACAGCCCTAGGAAGATTAAATTAAAAATTAGCAAATGATTAATTTTGTTAAAAGAAATTTTCAATGGCGTCTTTATTTTCAATTTTGGAAGTAATTGGTGATAAGATTGATAGTTCAGGGGTATTTTAGTTATACAATCGGCGTTGAAAGTATGAGAGTGGAAATATGGTTTTAACCTCTTTTGCTCAGTGTCAGTGCCTGAACCAACCTCTCCTTTCCTTTGTCTCAACGTTCACGCGCATCGCGGCCGTCGCAATTGTCAATCAGGTTAGTAATCGGGTCGGAAAGACCCGAACCTGCTCATAAGAATGAATGGGTCAGCCGCAATTCTACTGCTTCTTATGTATGTTTTTGTTTCTAATGAATCTAGATGGTTGATTGTGTCGAAGGACCTTAAAATTACGAATCGCAGTAACGTGCCTCTCTGGCACAACGAAATATGGTGGTGAAAAGGGTTTTAGCGTCCAGAGCATCAGTGGCGCTTTCCAAATATCACCAGCCTAAGAATGTGTTGTCTAATCCTTTCCGAAGGATTCATTTCTTTTCAGTTTCTAACTCGACTCTTCATAAAGCAGGGTATATGTTTCCATCTTAAAATAATAAAGTCGAAAGCTTTTAAATTGGTTTCACTTGTTTTCTCTGGGATGCCTTCGCATTTGATGTATGATTTTTTTTCTTCTGAAATACGCTTCCCAAGTATTGAGCAACTTTTTTCTTCTGGGTTTGTTTTGGAAGCCCTGTGGAAGATGAAGTCTAAAACTATGCCTGCATCTTAAATTAGGCAATTATATGTTGCGTTACATAGGCAATTAGGCAATCAGTTGTGAAGACTTGAAATTTTTGGTAATATATGTTGATTAATTGTTTTGATTCCTAAATCCCAATTCAATGTCATCTGACAAGTTAACTATCCAATGTAATTTGATTTGTTTTTTGGTAGGTAGATAGAACTTACAAGCCCTTTGGAATTAATGAATTTCACAAAATTTGGTGGATTTCATTTGCATAGGAATCCTTAATCTCCAAACTTGTCGTGAATGAAATTTCTTTGGTAGCCTTGTAGTGGTTGATTTTTCCCCTCACTAAAAGTATAAAACTACTTGTTTATGAAGGGAAATATGAGTTTCATTTCAAGCAATGCTTCTTGCAGAAAATTATCTGTTTGAGTCATTTGTTTGGTCCCAGAAGTTATTATTTTTCTCTTTTTTATATGAATAAATTACTTTAGCTACGAATTTCTTGAAATGAATCTAGAATACCTTCGGTGTAAGACTTTAAAATTTTATAGTTAGGACAACATTTCTTATTCTTAGTGAACTTAAAAGTACAAAACTTAATTTGAATTTGTTTGGACTTCATTTTATGAAGATGAACTCACACTTTATTAGCTTGATTGACATTATATGCAAGGCTTCTGCTCAAGCACCTGATTTTGGACCTTTCTGTCATATTAAAGGGCCTCCCCAAGTAAGACGTCTAGGGTTACACACTAGTTCCATTTTAAATAATGTTAAAAAAGTTGGAGAGCCAGAAGCCAATTCTGGAAAAAACACAATTGCTGAAGACTCTGGTAGTGCGGAAGTGAAGAGGAAGAAGTTAAAAGGAAAACGTGCAGTTGTAAGGTGGCTAAAGTTCTTCAGATGGAAAAAGAAGAAAGAGTATGAAAGAATGACAGAAGAAGAGAAAATTTTATACAAGCTGAAAAAGGTAAACTTGAATTTGCTTTTTAATATGCTGTGTATGATTGTAAGAAAAATTTTTTCCTATTTTGATTTCCCAATTTGAGACTTTAATTGGTCGTTTGGAACAAAGGATTGCTAGAGACCTTTAGAATATATACTGGCTTTCTAATTGTGTTCTTTTGTAGAATATATGTACTATTTTTTCCCTCCCTGGTTGTGCTGATGGGGTGAGGTTGGCAATGCAGTTGAAATTTTAAGCTTGTTTTTAACTTAACAGTCTTTCTTGATCCTCTTTCTGATTATGATTTGTCTGCAGGCTCGAAGAAAAGAGGAAAGGCTTGTTCAAGCTTTGAAAAAGATTGATCCTACAGAATCATCAGAAACAATTCACGATCCAGAGATATTGACCCCAGAAGAACATTTCTACTTTCTAAAGATGGCCCTCAAGTGCAAGAATTATGTGCCGGTCGGAAGAAGAGGAATATACCAGGGTGTAATTCTTAACATGCACTTGCACTGGAAGAAACATCAAACCCTGCAAGTAATTGTGAAGACATTTTCACCAGACGAGGTCAAGGAGATTGCTGCTGAGCTAGCGCGATTAACTGGAGGAATTGTGCTAGATATTCATGAAGAAAACACTATAATAATGTACCGAGGGAAAAATTATACCCAGCCACCA
>CATIWJ010102709.1:0-35452 GCA_949640765.1 Croton laevigatus
CGGTCGGTATCGAAGTACCGACGAGGGTTTTGCCATCCGAATTATTCGGTCGGTAATCGGTCGGTAACTTAATTTACCGACCGAATTTCCTTTATTACCAACCGAATTTTCGGTTGCAATTTTTTTATTTTCTTGTAGTGATAGAATATTTATTATATTTTTTAACGGGCATTGCTATGTGTTTCGCAGCAAAATTGCGAGACAATGGCTAATTTTGATTTTTTTCAAATTTTTTTTTTACTCGCACAGTAGATTATTTATACTGAGTCTCAAGATTAATTTCAGAGATAGCAGTTCACAGAAATCAACTCTGTATTATAAATTTCATATGACAGTAAATTTAATTATCTCAAATATTTTATATTTAATTTACAATATAGAGTTAAATTCTGTAATCTGTGGACCACTGAAATTAATCTCGAAACTGAGTATAAACAATCTGCCGTTCGATTCAAAAAAGTTAAAAAAAAATATTATTGCTGAATTTCCTGTGTTTTTAATGTCATTACGTCACTATAACCATTTTTGTGATTTTTCTTCTCCTTAGTTTTTCAATGTAAAAACTTGTTCTTTAACTTGTTTATTTTTTAAAATTAGGATGAGAATTCAAACTCTAACTATTACCTCTATCATAAATGCACTAGCCAACAAGCTAAGATGAGAATTCAAACTCTAACTATTACCTCTATCATAAATGCACTTGCCAACAAGCTAAGTCTTAGCATGGTCTTTAACTTGTGTTTTTAAATTGTATGTGTAAAGTACTATATCTGGCAGTAGGGGTGTGTAAAAACCGAACTGTCCGATTAAACTAACCGAACCGAAGTGATCGATTCGGTTTAATCGGATAATTCGGTTCAGATGAGATATTTAGAGAAATTCGGTTCTCGGGTTGTTCGGGTGAAACCCGAAAAACCGATTAACCCAACTGAAAATTTGTATATAAACTAAAAACCCTAAAATTTTTGTCTGCCGCCTCATCTCATTTTCTCTCCTTCATCACCGAAAACATCTTCTCTCCTTCATCCTACCAGCTCCTCCGCCACACCACCTCTCTTCTCTTCCACAGCCACCAACACCTTTTCTCTTCTCTTCTCTTCCACCGCAACCACCACTGCCACCACCTCTCTTCTCTTCCATCGCCGCCACCATCTCCACCTCAAGCAAGCACTTCCAATACACGCTGTCACAGCCAAGATGACGATCTACCACCTTCACGCCGCCGATCAGTTTCATCAATAGCCACCCATTCACCCGCTAGAACCCCTGCCATCTCCAAACCCACTCTCTTCAAACTTCGATCTCCTTTCCATTCTCTTACTAATCTTGCCTAGTTTACCAAAGTCAATTTTAGATTTTCTTCACCAAAAATCGTAGCTAATCCCCTTTGTCTTTCTGGGTTTACTGGGTCTGGGTCCTTCTACAAGAGTAACCGTACCTTACGTGGAGGTGTTTTGGCCATAACTGCTTCTGGGTCCGTCCAAAAATCAGAAGAGGAGTGGCATGCAATTTTGTCCCCTGAGCAGTTCCACATTCTGAGAGAGGCACTGAGTAAGATTTCAGCACATGAATTCTGGATTGTTTTGTTGCAAATTGTCATTATAATTGTAAATTGTAAATGTTGAATCTGGATTGTTTTGTTGAAAATTGCAATTGTAATTGTTGAATTCTGGATTTGAGCACTGAGTAAGACTTTGGAGTTTTCGGATTAATAGGATCAGGGCCTGAATTTTTTCAGGTTATTTGGGTAGGGGGCCCGAAATTATTTCGGTTCGGTTCGGGGTGTGAGTGAGGTGTAATTTTGGGTTTCGGGTTGTTCGGGACCGATGCACACCCCTATCTGGTAGCTTGCGGTGCACCTAATTTGTTAAAATGAAGATCAAATTTGCATATATTACATTACAAGAGGAATCATTTTCTATTACTGAAAAACTGAATAGGTAATAAGGATTTATTCTCTATCATGATGTCACATTGCCTCTAAATATAGTTCACAATAATTATAATTTATCCATTTGCCAATTTTAAGATTTTATTTTTTCGTCAATTTATTTTTAGTGTGTATAGCGAAGGAAAAACACAAATAGTATTACTCCATTTGTTATTTTTATATGGGAACATATTTTTTTTTGCAAAAATCAGAAAATAGTTATCTATATTTTATTTATTTATTTCAAATATAAAACAAGATTTAAAAATTGGTATATTTGAATTAAATTGATAAAATATATTAATAAAAATATTTTTAATATTTGTAAAAACCTAAGTTAGCCAATAAAAAACATGGTGTATAATAATTTTTTTTTGGAAGTCCATCCAGTTTTTTAGGTTTCGCCTCAACTAATCCGAACCCGACCTGGGTCGCGCACATAGTAGTGTTGAGTGAGTTTCCTAGCATAGATAACTGTAGATCTCAAACATAATATATTCTTAAGCGAATTAAGCCGCTTATCACTTGGAACAACTCTATTGCTATATGGAGTATAATATTTTAATTCTTAAGTCATAAATAACAATTCTATTTAATTTATAGTACTTTATATTATTTATAAAGAAGAGTTTATGTGCAAAGAGGCACCCATACATAATGAATGGGTAGCAATTTCAAAGAAATGATGCAATATAAATGAGAGTTTTTGTTTACGGTATTTATAAATAAGAGTTCCATTTAAGGGTGTAAAGAATAACATATATGTGTGTTTCATTTTTTATTATTGCAATTAATGAAGTAAGAAGAGTGAAGAAAGGGAAAAATAATATATTTACACTATTTAATTTTATTATATTTTAACTAAATTACTTAGGGAACATTTGATTAGCGCAAGGGAAACGGAATGAAATAAGAAAAGGGAAATAAGGAGAAGGGAAATAAGGAAAAAGGAAACAGGGAATCAGAATACATTTTCCTGTTTGGTTATGATCCGGAAACGGAATGGTTTGCGCCCTGATTCCCTTTGTAACTGTTTGGTTTGAAGCATAAAATCGAAATCAAGATTATTATTATTATTATTAGTTGTATATTTATTATTATTATTTATATATTTATTATTATTATTATTATTTGTTATGTATTTATTATTTATTATTATTATTTATTACTATTTATGAATAACATTATTTATTATTATTATTATTATGCATGAGAAGAAAGAGAGAATGGAGTAGGAAATGAGAATAAAATTCTCTAGGGGGTGTGAGGAATCAATTTGGGAGAACCGGGAATAACCAATACTAAAAAAAGGGAATGAAAAACATTAAATAGGCCAACCAAACATTCATTAAGGGTTTCATTTCTTTCCCTTTTTTGATTATCCATACTAAACGTCCTCTTACTTTTTTTATGGAAAAATTTAAAATATAATTTTTTATGGCAATTAAGTTGTGATTATATTATCGGTGTCTTAAGTTTGGATTATTAATGAAGTGTTTAAATTTTTCCTTAAAAAAATTGAAAAATTACAATGGGTAATAATAATAATAATGTCAAAGAATAAATAATGATTTAAATGTCACTTGGTAAAAGAGGGGAGTGTGAAAAATCATTGTTGCTATGATTTATATCCAACATTACCCAAAAATTTACAAAATGGACCGGCCTTTATTTTTGAAAAATAAAATTTGAACTTTGAAAAGAAAGTTTAACTCAGAAAGAGAGTGCCATGTCACTAAGAAAACACTGATTGTCCACATGATGTAAAAACTAGTTTTTTTTTTTTTTTTTAACATAGGATGTAAAAACTAGTTTCCTAAACCAAACCAAATCAAACCCATGTATGGATAAGTTAACCATATGGGGCGGTTATTTGTTTATGAAAGAACACTTTACTTGCTCACTTACTGCACCGGTCGTAACTGGTCCCCCTATCTTCTTCCTCTTCATATTTCACAGCAGACCTCTCTCTATATACAGTACACTTACGGATAGCTTCTCTGTGTGTGTATATATATATCCATGCCTTTCTCTTCCTTTTCCTTCTTCTTCTATACATTTCTTCTTTAAGTTAAAATCTCTGCCATTTTCTCTTTCCCTCTGAAACATTACACTGCTGCTTCTGCAGACTAGTTAGTTAATTAACGGTTTTTTTTTTTTTGTGTTCCCTTTTTGCTCTCTTTCTCTTCTCTTTCATTTACTTCTTTTTAGGAAGGAACTTCAATCATGATCACCTGGAAAGATCTCTACACCGTTTTAACGGCGGTTGTTCCTCTCTATGTTGCTATGATTTTGGCCTACGGTTCTGTTCGCTGGTGGAAAATTTTCAGTCCCGATCAGTGTTCCGGCATCAACCGCTTCGTTGCTATCTTTGCGGTTCCGCTTTTGTCTTTCCATTTTATCTCAAAAAATGATCCTTATGCCATGAATTTCCGGTTTATCGCCGCCGATACTCTGCAAAAGATTATAATGCTGGTGGCGCTTGGTATTTGGACTAATTTTACTAAAAATGGAAGTTTAGAATGGATGATCACCATTTTCTCCTTATCCACTCTTCCAAACACCCTCGTCATGGGCATTCCTCTGTTAATTGCCATGTACGGCGAGTACTCCGGTACTCTAATGGTTCAGGTGGTGGTTTTGCAGTGTATCATTTGGTACACTCTTCTTTTGTTTCTTTTCGAATACAGAGGAGCTAAGATGTTGATTATGGAACAATTCCCCGAAACTGCTGCTTCCATTGTGTCGTTCAAGGTCGATTCCGATGTCGTCTCTTTGGACGGTAGAGATTTCTTAGAAACAGACGCAGAAATCGGTGGTGATGGAAAATTACATGTGAAGGTGAGAAAATCGAATGCTTCGCGGCGATCTTTGGGACCCGGTTCATTCTCCGGATTGACACCTCGGCCCTCGAACCTCACCGGAGCAGAGATTTATAGCTTGAGTTCGTCGAGAAATCCAACGCCTAGAGGTTCTAACTTTAACACCTCTGATTTCTATAATATGATGGGAGTGCAGGGGTTCCCCGGCGGCAGGCTTTCTAATTTCGGGCCGGCGGATTTATACTCTGTTCAATCTTCAAGAGGCCCGACACCTCGTCCTTCGAATTTTGAAGAAAATTGTGCTCCAATGGCTGCCATATCTTCACCAAGGTTCGGGTTTTACCCGGCCCAGACTGTACCGACATCCTATCCGGCTCCAAACCCGGAATTTTCATCTACTACTGTTCCAACAAAAAACGCCAAAACTCTTCCGCAGCAGGAACAGCAACATCAGCAGCCACAACAACAGCAGCAACAACAAAATAATAAGGCAAACCATGATGCTAAAGAGTTACATATGTTCGTTTGGAGCTCAAGTGCCTCGCCGGTATCCGACGTATTTGGTGGGAATGATTTGGGAGCCTCTCAGCAATCTGGTCGTTCCGATCAGGGGGCCAAGGAGATTAGGATGTTGGTCTCTGATCATCCACAAAATGGGGAAAGCAAAGGTATAATTAATTTCAAATTTATTCATTTTTTTTTATTTTGGGGTAATTGTATATTAAAATTGACTAATTTCATTTTGGAATGTAAAAGCTATTGCACATGCTGGAGAATTTCCTGGTGAGGACTTCAGTTTTGCTGGAAAAGGAGGAGAGGAAGAAGATAAAGAAAAAGAAGGAGCTCCTGGACTTAATAAGCTGGGATCCAGCTCAACTGCAGAGCTCCACCCAAAAATCGCCGGAGCACCAGAGGCCGGTGTGAACAAACAAATGCCGCCGGCAAGCGTGATGACCCGTCTGATATTAATCATGGTTTGGCGAAAACTGATCAGGAACCCCAACACATACTCCAGTCTCATTGGCCTAGTGTGGTCTCTAATTTGTTTCAGGTGCGTGTCTAGAATTAAATTGAAAATAATAAAAACAAAAGAATTGACTTTATCCAAGACATGATAATTCATTATTTAATTAATCAATTAGTAGTAGTAGTAGTTAGTTATTTCCTGAAATGAATGATATTTACTTTTACTGTGAATGATATGTGTGTATTAATATATATATATATATATATATATATATATATATGCAGATGGCATGTGGCTATGCCCAAAATAATACTGCAGTCAATCTCCATACTGTCTGATGCTGGTCTTGGAATGGCTATGTTCAGCTTAGGTGAGCAGTCATTATTCTTCTATTTTACTCATAAACATACATAATTAAGGTTAAACAGTTTGATTAAGCCTTGGAAGTTTTTTTAATGAGAGGAACAAAATTCCAAATGTGGCAAAATTTCCACCATACTATATACCAAAAAAAAGGGTGGGTATATATGAAGTTATGGCAGCATTTTGTACATAGAGGATATGCATTTCCTACTACCCATCCGATTCTTTTTTAAGCCTTTGTCTTTGGACTGTAAATTGGGTTCAACCCCCCGACACATGGGACCCGTTCATTTGCGGTCCAGGGTTGGTAGGGAACGGTTGTGATAGATGCTTGATTTTGCTAGTATCGGTGGAGGAGGTAGTTGAATTCTGAAGGTGTTCAAACATAATAAAAATAAATCTGCACTTTTTTTAAAGAAAAAAAAAGTTAAAAACTTTTTGCGTATTGATTTTGGTTGGTATGGTGAAAAATTGAAGGTCTGTTTATGGCATTACAACCGAAGATAATAGCTTGTGGGAATTCAGTAGCTGCATTTGCAATGGCAGTCCGATTCCTGACTGGTCCTGCAGTGATGGCTGCAGCTTCTATTGCTGTTGGGCTGCGTGGTACCCTCCTTCATGTCGCTATTGTTCAGGTGAAAGTCTTTTTCACTTTTAACATTTTATTAATTACTTGCACATGCCACTCTTTCATTAATTTATATATTAATTAAACATTATCTAATGTAATTATTTATTTAATTAATTAATAGGCTGCATTACCACAAGGAATTGTTCCATTTGTATTTGCCAAAGAGTACAATATCCATCCCGCCATTCTCAGCACAGCGTAAGTATTTGCATTTTTTAATCAATTTTTTTTTTAAGTGAAAAAGGGTTCAAATATAAGTCTAATTTCTTTCTGTTATGAAATTTTCAGGGTGATCTTCGGAATGTTAATAGCATTGCCAATTACTCTAGTGTACTACATCCTTCTTGGATTATGATTTTCACTTCAAAAAAAATTAGAGCAGAAATGGAGAGAATTTTGATTGCTAATAGCCTGATAAAGTGTCACTCTTGGCAAAATAGTTGCTGCATTAACTGCACCCGCAAGTTATATCTGTGTAGTGTTGCTATTAGCCTGAGGAAGAGGAGGAGGAGGATTTTCCGGGGAAAAGAATGAATTTAATACAAGAAAATTGACAAAAGGTTCCAAAATTCTTGGAGCTAAAAATTTTATAAATAGCAAAGTAGAAGAAGAAAGCCCTGAGATAAGGATGATGCAGGGAAAAAGAGCCAAATTGGGTTCAATTTTCTAAGGAGAAATTGGATAAAATAGTAATTGTGTAATGGAGACATGAAAGAGGAAATCAAGGATAATCTCAATTCTCTTCATTTCAGTTAGTTCATGTAAAGTCTGATTTTTCATTATTCTTCTTTCCCCTTCTGCTACAAAACGACAATGGTTTGTTAATCTTTAAATTAGAGACGACATGAGGAGAAAAGGATCAGAAAAGGGGGGTTTATTTTATTTTAGTTTTAGTTTTAATTTTGTTGCTAGTGTTTGGCTTTTGATTGTCCGCAGATCCGGCAATTATTTGCGTTTGTCCTCTTCCTTTTGTGTTTGTGATTTTATGTAGGATTTTTATGAAAAGAAAAAAAAAAAAAAAGGGATCATTACTCATTAATCATCTTGCTAATACAAAATTAGTGATGTATTTTTGTTTAAGAAAAGGACATGATATGCTTACATTAACATTACATGTCTCATTCTAAAATCAATCAAGAAATTGAAATTAGTACACAGAAATGAAAAAAAAAAAATATTTCATATGTTTAAAAAGCACATTTTTTATCTTTTCTAGTTAGTGGGTTTTGTACTCCTTTTTGTAGAGATCCTTTTTTAGAACAAAATTAAATTATACAAGTTGAATAAAAATAAAATTGTGAAAGTAAAGAAAAGAGGTACGAAACTAGAAGTCAAAAGCAGAGCTAATTAACAATAATGCTACCCTACTATGGTGGTGGGTTGGTCAAAATTCCAACTATTTTTATTTACTTTTGTCATGAAAATGACGGCACGTGATTGGATCATATTTACATTCATTCATTTATCATATCATAATCACAAGATATAGGCTCAAAAAGCATTTGGTGCCCATCTGGCCCTCATTACACATCTAATCAAACATCTTCTCTTGATACTAACATGGGATGTGAATGAAGTGAGGCTCCCTTTGCCAAACAAACCCTTACTAATAATTCATTCTCTTTTATATAAATTTCATGAAAAAAAATTATTTTTCAAAAACTTTTTACATTAAATATGAAAATTTTGAGGGACAAAAGGCTAAATTTGTTGCTTTGGTGATGTTTGATATGTGGTAAGTAGAAAAACTCATCTCTTGTTTGGTTTGTTCCCGTGAAAGGAAGCAACTTTCACAACTATTAGTATAATTTTTCAAGTGAGCAAATTACATTTTCACTCTATTATTAAATTGATTCATTCTGCCAAGAATCACAAGTGTGTGGCTCTTAAAATTGACATTTGTGGCTGTTGAAATTCATTCTATGAAGCAAATACTATTGTCTTGTACTGTTATATCTATCATCTGTAAGAGGTTCTCTACATTCGTATATTATCAAATCTTCATCGCATAAACATATATTTTCTGATCTGTTCCAATGGAAAATCTGGTGAACCAAATTGGTAAGAGAAACTAAAATTAATAGAATTTTAAACAATCATTAGAATTTGAAATAGAATACTTTAGAATTTTGGTGTTTATGGGCACTAGTACAAGATGAGCCACTACTACTAGTTGTAATTTGTTTGTACTTGTTGTGACTTTATTTTGTTTCATGATGTAGCTCCCAGCTGATAATTAACTTATTAATATAAATAATATTTGCCTATAACAAATTATATTATTAATAAAATTTAAACTATTTGAGCATCAAATTTATGATTAACTATAAATTTATCTTTCCCTTAAAAATATCCATTATCACATGTAAAATTGTGAAATTAACGTTATCGAGGCACATCAAACCTTTTTATTTTTCCATTAAAAAAAACAAAGAGATGCATATGATGGTCTGGATGAGATTCAATTCAATGCAAACTTCCAATTGTATACCAAATTAAAACATGATTAAAGGCACATCCAACTCATAAATTATGATGAAAAGCATAAAGTCGATAACATATAGTTTGGCAGTCCAACTTTTTATATGCCTAACTTCAACTTTTTTTGCAATTTGCAAATCCCAGCGGCATTAGTTTTGTTCAATCCTAAATGATCCCCTATTTTGAAAAGTTTACTCTATATTTTATATCACATATTGAATTATTTATACTATTAAATTTACAATCATTTATAATTTATAATATGAAAATATATCTAGAAATAACAATTTATTACATTTGAAGAACACACCATCCCATGAAATTTTTTTAAAAAAATCCAAAATACAGTGTCGAAATTTGGAGTTGTGGAATAGGATATCATTACCCTTATAATAATTGTTCCTTTTTACTTTTATTCTTGTCTTTTAAGTAGCTATTGAATAAGTAGCTATTAAAAGAAAAATATTAAAATAATAATTCAATGATTATATTTTTTATTGTGAGAATTGAAATTTTAAAATGATTGAGAATTTTAATTTTAATAAAAAAAATTGAATTTGGCTATTATAAGGGAATAAAATTCTTGAATTGGCAATCTGGCTAAATGGTTGTTAATTAGCTAGTGATGGAACTTCTTGTTTGTTGGTCATCTGCTACATGAAATTGATTTTTGTTGTTTAACAACGTAATCCTACTTAGTTTATTTATGTATTTATTTTGTATACTCACCCATCTCATAATAAGTATCGTAACTTCTGCTCTCACAAAAATTAAGAAATTGTAGTTATTATATTGAAAATATAAAATTTATTTATTGAATGACCAATATACTTTTCATTTAAATATTTGTTTAACTTCTAAAATCTATTATCTATTAATATTTCAGGGGTACAGAAAGAAAATCACCACTTAATTTTGTTATAATTTAAGAATGGGATTCATATTATGGAAAAAAAAAAAGTGAAATTTGAGATACTTAGAGCATCTCAAATGCAACACTTTCTATTAGCTTATGTGTCTAATAAAATAGAAGGTGTCAAGGAAGATGTGAATAAAAGTTAATATATTGACACTCAATTTAAAATTTTTATCTCCAACAACACTTTCTATTTTGTATTTTTGTTCTTTGTTTGAATTATAATTTAAAATCTAGCCAATCACAGCACATCATTAAATATAGATATTATCTAGAAGACTTTCTAGAAATAGAAAGTCTCTAATGCTAATGTGGATTACACTAATCCACTTGCCACATAAGAAAAATAGAAAATTTTTTCTTAAAAATGTTCTCCAATGCAAATGTACATTTTGGATGTGAAACTTATGTTGACTTGGCATTATCAAGCTCACTTTCTATTTCTATAGGATCTTCTACATAATGTCTATATTTAATGATAGATTGTGATTAGCTAGATACTAAATAATAATTTCAACCAAAAAAAAAAATAGAAAGTGTTGCGTTGAAGACTAAAAATTTTAAATTAGGTGTCAACATATTGAAATACATCTACATTTTCTTTGACACCTTCTATTTTGTTAGACATATATAACAATAGAATATGTTGCATTGGAGATGTTCTTATTATAAGACGGGATGGAAGGAGTGATAGTTTTCTTGTTCTATTTTCAAAAAGAAATCCAAAATTATTATGAGTAAAACAAGAAAATCTTGAAATCTATCAGTCATTTAATTAATGAAAAAACAAATTTAATCCCTAAATATCACCAACATTCTCATAAACCAAAAGGTAATCAAAATTGACAACCCCAAAATTTCATTTTGGTGGGTTGTAGCGTTAAAAGGGGACATACACTCCTCAAAGTTAGCTTTGAAACTCTAACCTCACTAATTACCATTCCCCAGAGTACCATAAAATAATAATTAAATAAAACCAAATTACCTATTATTTACCATGTTACTTAGGGCATTAAAAAAAAGGAATCATAAAGTAGATAAGACCAACATGCCCTTCATAGAAAGTGATATGGGTCTTAATTAAGAGAGACAGTAAGTCACCAGGGCTGCTACCCTCTCACGTGGGATTGTATGGAGATCCAAACAAAATGGGCTCTTAGTCCCACGTGTGTTCATATTTTACCTCAATTTTCCATCTTCCCCATAACAATTAGGACCACACTTTGTTAGCAACTTACAAGTTTTAGAATGAAATTCAATTGATTGTTACGTATTTGGTTGCTTAAGTTGCTCTTTTTACCATAACATTATAACTTAAATGCCCTTAAAAGGATAGAATTTGTCTCCTACTTCTTTCAACAAAGATCCCAACGAAGCTTCTTGTTTAACATTTCTCAAATATCAAAATCATGATTTAATGCAAAGGAGAAAAATGTACTCATCAATGTCATATTTCTCACTGATACAAAAATCTATAGATACAGTACATTTTTAAATTTGGTATATAATCTCTATTTTATACTATAAGTTGTTGGTTTCTATAATATTAATATATTTGGATTTGTCATGTAATTTTTACTTCAAACTTTTCATTTTATCACAAAATTAACTTCAATTTTAACATTGTAATCCAAAATGCAAAAAAGTGATGATTTTATTAATGCATCTTTTTCCTTCTCTTGTGGGAGACAAAATAACACAACATCCAACTTATTAATAAATACTCTAATAACGACCATTTTGACTTTGTTTAGCATACTCTTTGATCAAATTAAAACACTACACATTTTATATTTTACAACTTTGATACTATATCTTAATAGAACCGATAAGAAAGAGCAAAAAGTTAATAAAAAAAGCATAGAAATTTGATGATATATATTTAGAAAGAGGTTAATTAAGGGAAGGTATGTTAGTTTGTGTTTGGAAACAATATTAAGGAATGAGAAATTAGTTATGAAATGTAGTGTACCTCTAGTTACACTGTCATTGGGAATGTAACAAAAATTGAAGTTTTATTAGTAAGTCTTACCTCTAATTTCTATTAGTATAATATAATGTAATATATTTGAGTTCTATGATCAAAATTTTATTACAAAGTAGTATTTATTTAAATTTGTCAATCCAAAACAATTTTCACGATAGGAAGATAATTCTAAGGTGTGATTATCAAATTAGACAATATAAAGATATGATTTTATATGAATCCATATTTAATTAGACGATTTTATTGTCAACCATGCTTATTAATATAAGATTTCAATGATTCCTTTAAAAGACAATTGAATAAGAATCAAGAGAAAGTATATGCATAATAAAATCTGTGAACAGACCAATCTCGACAATCCATCAAAAAAGGAGTTGCACAACCTAATTTGTGTGTCACTGCATTCAGAATAGGAATACTGGTAGAGATTCCATTATGAAAATCTTTAAATTAGAGTGATGAACTCACAATTGGAAGACATTTTGATTTTAGGCTAACCGATATAATTGCAAACTGTAACTCTTAAATAGGTAAATTACCATTTTACCAATGGGCCCTAAGGCAATATCATATGACCTCAAAGAAAAGGGCTTAGATAGGCCCATAATATGATCGTAGTAGAGGATAGATGCTGAGCCTATGAGATAGAAACGCAAGGTCAGTTTGAATTTTTGCAGGACCACTTAGCACTAAAGGGCTCTTCTTCAGCTTTTTATGTCTACTTGCATCTTCTTTCTTCGTTTCGTACTTCGCCCAACCTTCCTTTCCAACTCTAATCTAACAATTCATTTTTTCTTTTTCTTACAAGAAGCTTAAGGGCAAAATTACACATTGAGAGATTTTTATAACTATACATATACTAGTTTTGTTGCATTTTTTTAAAAAGTTTTTTTTTTTTTTTTGGAAAAGGAAAAAATTAATATATAGGCATGAGTCAATGTCAAATCTTGATATATCCAATTAGAGCAAAGAACCAAACTCAAACAAACAAATTAAGTGAAGTCAAAATCAATTGCCACTACAAATTTGTTTGTTTCCCTTTGATGTGCTTGCTTATTGTAACCTTATAACATGCAACTCCTTTTTTTTTTAGGTTTCTAGTCACTAATCTTATACATGTAGTTTAGTTCTTTTTATTTACATAATAATTATGTCTCCACGTCCTTTGTTTCCTTTGAAAATCCAAAAATTAAACTTGTCATTATATTAAATTAATTTCTTGCTAACGAAAGGCACAAACATTCGAGGGTATTTATCACAATATTTATTCCTTAGCCCAAGATTGATATATACACCAACGTATAGGAATAGCCGGATAGCCAACCAATCAAACTTCAAAAAAATTGACAGTGACCGTCAGATCTTTATCCAACGGACCACGATTCACGTGGTGAAATAAATGTTATAGTACAAGTTTAACATTTAATTTCCGAGGTGGCACCAATTTGAGGAGGACAAGTAGTACACATCTCTGTAGCGTATTGGCGGGTCCACGGTGAAGGCATGTGAATATGGGGGTAATGTAATGGGAAATAGTGATTGTAGAGGCAAAATGCAAGCTGGCTTGTTGAAGTAAAGAAGAGAAAGCAAGGAAGGATAGGATCCAGTTGAGTGGGGACTTTTAAGTTACTTATCCGCTTCATAATTCAAATTCAACCCCAAATATTTGACACAATCCTACAGTTTTGGGTCCTACAAACCTCTTATGCACACTCTATTTTCCAACATTAGCTAGTTGTCCACCATTAGGTGACCCGTAAAGGGAAGGAAAAATGTTAATACATGCATTAATTAAAAATTAAATTGATTCTTTTTCATAATTTACATTGAAGTACTGCACCATATTCATTAAATTTTGCTGCATTTTATTTTACTAAATTTAAAATTAGAGTAAAAATAAATGGTCCATATTATTATGCATGTAAATAAAATCTATATTTTAAAATATCAGTTTGAAATGATATATAATTGTAATAACTTATAATTATTGTTTTTTAATATACTAAAAATTAAGAGATCATTCAGTTGGGAGTAAGTAAGGGGAAAGTTCAACCTTTCATGGGAATAGACAAATTTCTAAAAAATTGAGTATTTATTTGGAGAAATTACAGAAAATTAGAAAACTTAACTTTACTTTCACAAGAAAAGTAAAAGCATCTCCATCACTAATTTGAATTGATCTTCATGTACAAGTAAGAAGATAAGAATGGTAGCATGCGTGGCTTAATAAATAGTGGGGATCATTCTTTATACATCAAGGAATCCAATTTCATATCCTATACCATTTCATTTCGACAATTAAATTCACATTCATTTTTATTTTATTAATTAACGTTACTGTAATACATAATTAATTTATGTAATACATTGTTTTTTTTTCCTCTCAAAGTATTATTACTAATTTATAACTAAAAAGAAATAGGAGCAATAAATAAATAAATATTTCAAAAAGTACTGGTTGCATGAGCGTTCAGGTGAAAAATTTACGTATGAGTATGAAATAAGGTATATCTCTCTTTTATAGAAATTTGAATTTAAAAAAAAAATTATTGGGGTAAAAATTTTTCAGGGATAATCCAATACTCAACTCATGTTTTCGATAAGATAAATTTTTTTGTCATAAATTATTAAATATATGATGCAAGTGGGGATTGGAAACGAGAAAAATTTTAAGCCGTGGTTGAGATGAGAATAAATACATGCAAACAAAAATTAATAGGGACATTGAGAGAAAGGTCATGTTCATTGTATGGTAAACCGCAGACACAAGCCACCCCAGCTGGGACCAATATGGACCATTTTTGAGTCTGAGCTTGACACCCCAACTTTAAATGGCTCCTTTTTTTATTACAAGCCATCCTTTGACAATACTATTCATTTTTTTTCAAAGAAAAGAAAATAAAATTGTAGAAATACATCTTGTCAAACACCATACCATGTCCTATCTATTTGTTAACCTTTTTTAAGTTTATCATCTTCAAGCGATGTAAGGTTGTAACCCTTTCTTTGAGTTTGAATTCTTCATAAAAAAAATAAAAGAAAATTACAAAAATAAATTATACTTGTTTGTTTGTTTTTGTTAGTCTTTACCTTTAGCTTCAGTGAGAAAGATTAGGCAACATTATAATGTAGGAACTCTCAGCCTAGTTAGGTTTTTCTATCGCTATAATCATGTTCATATTTATAAGATTATTCATTATTGTTTGTTAGATTTCTTTCCCTGGGTAATATGCTCTTTATAAAAAAAAAATTAAAAATAAATTTTAGAATTTGAAATTTAAGGTTTTCATAATATTTAGGATTTTACATTTAAAGATTTAAGTTTTATGTTACTTAAATGGAATATCTACCTCCACCTCAAAAGCTAGCTCAAGAGGAGTAGAATTATGTCCAAGTCTTATATTTAGAAGACTATCCTTTCTACTTACCTTAAAGTGTGAGTTTAGAATTATATATATACTAGTTTTTTTTTTAGCATGCATTACATGCGTTAATTCGTTTTATAATTTTTCTTATTTATATTTTTTAGTTAGTTTAATTAATTATATGTTGGCAATAATAAAATTTATACAAAATGAATGAATTATTGTATGAGTGCCATTATTTAAAAAATTTTATTAGTCGATATGATATAATTAAATTTTTAGATTTTTTTTTAAATAAAATTTATCGAAATAAATTATTTATCTATACATTTATTTATTTTCATATTAGAAACTCGTTAGTCAATTTTATAATTTTTTATTTAATTAAATTTATTAATTAAATAAATATTTTATTTTATAATAATTTTAACTACAAAATTACTTAAAATTTTATAATTGTTAACAATTAAAATAATATATTTTATAATTCAGTAACTAATACTAATTAATTAGATAAATAATTAAATTAATATAATGTATAAATTAATTAATTTTGTAGTTTTGTAAAAATATTTAACTCATTTTAAATATTCCTTTTTATCATATTTTTTAGGAATTGTTGTTATTATACTTAAATATATTATAATTTTTTATGATTACGTTCATCTCTGCGGTTCAATTCTGATTGAAAAATTAAATTTTTAATATAGTTTGTGGTTGAAATATTTTTTTCACTATATATTTTTTTAAAACTAAAATTAAGAATTAAGTCGTGAAAGTACTTAATAAAAAAATATAATGAGTTATATTCAATAATATAAAATTAATTATCATATATATTATAATAAAATATTATAATTAGAATACCAGTGATATAAAATGCTAAAAATATTAGAATTTAAAATTTTTTAATTACAATACTAATATTAATATTATTTTACTTTAAAATTTTTAATTAGAATACAATATATTATATAAATTATAGTTTGCTATTCATTTATTAATTAAATTAATTAAAATAGAATACTAATACTAACTACTAATTAGGATACATTATTCATCCTAATATTATTAGTATTATTATTTATTAATTAATCAATTCAGAATTCATTATTAATTCTAATATTATTAGTATTGTTGTTTATTAATTAATTAACTCAGTAATTTAGCATTTTCTTAGTTAATTTTTTGTGAAAACTAGAGCTAAACTATTTATTCTCCGTAAAATGAAAGGGTTAATTTATTTTTGGTCCTTGAACTTCCATTTCCTTTCATACAATGGTAAAAAGGTCACACATTGAGTGCCCAAATTTAAGAATGCGTTTCAATTAATTATCAAAATCGGAAAAACAGATAGCAGAGATCAAGTGGCATACCATCAATTCTATTCTTTTAGAGATGGACACAGTAGCAATGTATGATTTAAAATTTCTTGTAATGTATTCTAATAATAATGCTAATAATATTAGAATTCAAACTTTCTAATTATAATATCTACTAACATTAATATTATTTTATTTTAAATTTTCTAATTAGAACACAATATTATATTAATTTTAGATTGTTATTTATTTACTAATTAATTTAATTAAAATACAATGCTAATACTAACTCTTAATTATGATATATTATTAATACTAATACTATTAGTATTGTTATTAATTAATTAATTAATTCAGTACTTCAACCATTTTCGAACACCTCATTGTATTTTCCGAGGCTTTCAAATATCGATCATTTATGTATGATTTGATTTTTGGTACACTGTCCCTTCTAATTTCTAATGGGTTTCGGAAAAAAAAATCTTTATTAGCCCGAAATCTAACTTACGTTAATTTATAAATTCAATTCATTCAATTTGGTTATTCCTTCTTATAGTTTAATATTATTAGAATATAAATTAATAGTTACTCCTAATTAGAATATATTATTAATACTAATTATTCAAATTAATAATTAATTAATTAATTAAAATTAATTATAATATAAGATTAATGCTAACTCCTAATTATAATACATTATTAATACTAATAGTAAATTAGAATATAATAATGATACTAACTTATGACACATTATTAGCACTAATATTATTAAGATTGTTATTTATTAATTAATTAATTTAGTAATTCAATAAATACATAATTATCCAAAAAAATTAGAAATACAATGTTTCTCACTCCATTAGTGCTTTACGAAACGTGCGTTGCACGTGTTTACTTATGTTAAGTATTCGTTAATTTGCATTTTTAATTAATAGGATAAAATAATTTTGTAATGGTTTATAAAATTTTTTGTTTATTAACAAATATTTTGAATTTTCATAAAATATATTTTATATTAAATTGAAAATCAGTATTTTTTAAAAATAAATAATTTATTAACTTGATAAAATTTTTTAAATCACCATTACAACGAACCCATTAACTGTAATGTCTTATTAGTTCTTACCAAGAGCGAAAATAATACTAATAGTATTTAGACCGAGCACAATAACATTAAAATCACTATATAAGTAAATTTATGTCTTTGATCCGGCAAAAATGTGGCACAATATTCACACCGCTAACCCTTTTCAGGATACGCTTGGCTGCTGCATCAGCCTTTGGCACTCCAACATCTTTATATGCTGAGTATTTTAAACACTATATAGGAATGTTGACGATTTGGGAAGCATAGTCTATTAAAATTACTTTTTCCCAAAAAAAAAAAATACTGCTTTTTTTTTTTCGATACATATATAACCAGTTAATAAAAAATAAAATTCTAAATATCGAAGAATAGAATAAAAATAATGAATCTTACTAAAAAAAATTTCCTATTTGTGTTTGTATACTAAATTAATTCCTTGTCCTATTTTTATTAGATATTGAATTTAAGATCTACACCAAAATTTACTACTTATATATATTTGTATTAGAATTTGAGTTAATGAAGGGTCATATATTAGAGGGATGACAATATAACTTTGTTTTTTTTCTTTTTGAAGGTAATGATTTTGTTGGTACGTATATCTATAGTTCTAATACCTATAATATTAAAATATCCTTAGTATTTTCTATAATAAATCTATCTATATATCATTCATGATAATGAAGAGAATGAATTAGATTGTAAATAAAATATATATACAAGACTCTTTATATATAGATAATATATTCCTATACAAATATGTATTGGTAAAAAGGACAAAGAGTTAGTGCAGTGATTGACAACGCATCTATTTTATTAGAAAAATCTGAATTCGATTCTTACCCTCCCCTCTCCTTATATTAGAATATCTATATTAAAAAAATATCAATAAAGAAATAAAAATAATAATAAAATAATGTTCCTATCGCATCTGTTAACGGCTACTTTCTGACTACTTTCTTTCTTATGTAATCTATTTTTGTTTGATTGTTTTGAAAATCCAAGAAAATAAAAATTAGTATGACCTTTACTCATATAGCAGATATTTCTAATATTCAATCTTCATTTTTAATTTAGAAATCATAAATGAAGAATATATATATTATCAATATGTAAGAAAAATTATAAATTAAGAACAAATAAGATATAAGAAATAATTGTTAAAAAAAAAAAATGTTACTCTCTTACACTTGATTTAGATAAAAAAAATCATCACTTGATTTTTTCAAACGGTAACCTGAAAGCAGCAAAGGATGCCTTCAAGCCCAACACAGCCACAAAACCGTTCACAAGCAGGCGGATACGGCAAAATCAAGCGCCCTATAGCTGACCCGTAAGTAGATTTCTTCTGCTTCATGATAATTATCATCAACTCCATTCCCCCGGCCTTCACAAAAAATATATATTTGATAATACCTATGCCGACTAAGCTTTTTTTTTATTTTTTTTTAAATTATTCTTACTAAGCTATTTAGAATTTAAAAAAATAACAATAATAATAAGAGCTATATACATATATGGAGTAGTATCTAATTCTAATATAAATAATTTGAAAATTAGCATTCTTTACTGAATAAGCTATTTACGAAATGCTATATATTGATCCATGAAATTGCACAACTCCATTTAGATTAGGATAGTTATTAATATCATACAGTTTTTTTTTTAAGGAACTTTATTTTTGTTTATTTAATAATTATTATTTAAGTTACAACTATACAAGTATTATAATAATTCTATATACTTATGATTTTAAAATTTTAATATATTAAGGCAGGATATGAATCTTGCTTGCTTGCTTGCCACCTTTTAGGACCCATATGTGAAAGTGGCCTAATATGGGCTTCTCTTTTAGAGTTTGATTTTGACAGAACTGATGGGTTTGGACTTTAATGATTTCTCTTTCCCTTTTTTAGAGTCTTTAGGTTTAGGGGTTGAAAGACTATAGTCTTTCAAGTTAGACTACTGAATGGCCGAACTCATAAAATGACTACTCAATGCTTCATGTGGTCACACCCATTCCCTTTCTTGATTCATGATTCAGTTCTTTACACTTGTTACTTTCTCAAAATTGCGCTTTTCAAAACTCTTATCTTTTTATTTATTTCTTGATTAAAAAAAAAAAAATTGGATTCTTAAAAGTTGAATGAAATGTCAATATCTAAACCTTGATATTTTGCACTATTGAGATATTAGTTCATCTCATACTGATATAGGTAATGGTTGGTGTGTCCTATAACATAAAATAAAAGTTGCAAATATTATTGTGAATATCTTTATTCAAGCAATTATTGAAAAGTATCTCTAAGAAACCTTTTAGAAATGGGAAATTTGGTAATTATTTTTTAGCTGAAAAGTTTAATATTATAAATAAAAATTAATATTAGAGATTTCTTTTTGTATAGATATTCTAATTTTTCAATTTGACAATTAAATAAGAGTGATCTAAATTTTGATGCACTTATATATGAAAGGAAAAAACTTCATTTTAAGTATCACTATAAATAGAGTAAATGGTTGATCCATGTTGCTTTTTAAGTTTGGTATATGGCTTTTAAACATATTTATATACAAGGAATTTTGACATAAATAGCCCATAAAATTTTGCTACATTCTAAAAAAATTTATATTTTTAAAATAGTTTTCAGAATAGCCACTTTTTAATTATAAACAAAATATAAAAAGTTTATAAACATATTATAAACCAACTATGAACAAAATGAATATGACATTTTTAAAAGTTAAAAAATTAAAATATGAATCTTTTAAAAATTAAAAGTATAATTAGATTTTCAAAGTTAAAACAAAGACTTTTATGATATATTATGCCTATATACAATTATAAAATGTACAATGGCCCATGTTTAAAAAAAAAAAAAGTAGAATTGTGGCCCATTGGTGGGTATGGCTACTCAAATTCTTTGTTAGGCCTCTGCAAAATGGGTTACTAAACCCACAATTTAGAATGTGGCCCATCTAAAACGATTTTGAAGTGTGTTGGGCTTTAGCTCCTTACTGGACTAGACACCTTGCTTCACTTGTCAAAAAAAAAAAAAAGGCAAACTTAATATATGACACCTTTATACTACTCCGAGACTTTAAAGTAAATCGTTGTTCTAAAATAAATGAGACTTTTGATATTTTTGGTTAAAGTGGAACGATTTTGTCATTTATCTTATAGTGGATGTAATTTATTTTTAGTACACGTGGGGTTCACTTTTATAATGAGTTAACGTGAGTTGATTATTTTTTGGGGTATAATAGGAAGAAAATTATAAGAAAAAAAGAAAAAAAATAGTAAAAGTCTCAATAATTTTAGAACGGAGGTAGTATGTTTATTGCAAAAATAGCATAAACAAGAACAATTTTCTTTTAATATTCCTAAACTAACCCTACGCAAAACACGCCTCCTATATTCTCTCTCCAAATAGATCTGAAAAGACAAACCCAAAATACACGCCTCCTCTTTCATCATTGTTCACGCTTCTCCTCCTCCATCATTGCCGGAAGCCTCGGAAGAGAATGAGAAATTTCATTTCTAGTAACCTAATTCATTCTTTCTTTTTGTTTTCATTTTTTCTCATAAGAAACCGGAGAAATTTTATCTTCTTTCGAAATTTCTTCATTAATTGACAATTCTTTGTTATTTTTTCGTTTTATGTTCGAAGATGATCTTCAATTTCATTTTCCCTTTGTTTCTCATGTTTTCTTTGCTGTTCTTCGTGAAAATCCAAAAACTTAGGGTTAAGATGTAGAAGAGAAGGAGAAGTACTTGTGCTATTTCTAATATGGTGTAGCTTGAGTTAAGGCGTAAAAGAGAAGGAGAGCTATTGAAATGAAAAAAAAGAAGAGCTTATAAATTCTAGCCACTTATTGATTGAACTGAGAAAAGGCTGTAGAAAAGTGAGCCTTACTAGTAAATAAAAGAATATAAATTTATATTTTTGTATGAGATTTGTATAAATTTATATTTTTTATTTATTCTTTTTACTGTTATTTATTATTATGAGACTTGTGTTTTGCTAATAAATAAAGAATTTAAATTTATATTCCTTTACAAGATTTGTATAAATTTATATTTTTTGTTTATTTTTTTTTCACTTTCATTTGTTCATGGGATTTGTGTTTTGCTAGTATATAAGAGAATATAAATTTATATTCTTATATAGGAGTTGTATAAATTTATATTATGTTTATTTTTCCTACTGCCATTTGTTAATGTTACTTTGTATTTTGCTAGTAAATATGGTAATATAAATTTATTTACCAGTAAATAGCGACTGGCAGTGGAAGAAAATAAAAGAAAATAAATTTATTTACCGTTGCATGGTGACTTACAGCTTGGTAGTGGAAGGAAATAAAAGTATAAATTTATTTAGCAGTGAATGGTGGCCGCCAGTGAAAGGAAATAAAAGAAAATAGATTTATTGGCAGTAGCTCCAACAATGGTGCTAAGGTAGAAAGCACGTGAGAAAATAAATTTATATACAAGTGGCTGGTATAGAAAATAAAAATTAATAATAATTTAACTAAAAAAATATTTATAAAAAAACAATAAAAAAGTGTTATAAAATTAATAAAAGTATAAAAGTGATATTTACTAAATTAAAACATTAAAAAAATGATATTAGCTATAATTTAATTAAAAAAAAAAAAGAAATGGGCCAAGTAGCAATTCAGGCCCTGCTATTGCTTTTGCAAGAAAATAGTTCTCTATTTAATTTTGGAAAATATATGGAAATACCACATTTTGAAAGATTAAAAATGTAAATGGTACATAGTTTGTAAAATAGAGTAAATAATATATTTTTAAGTAAATTGACTTATTTACTTTTATTATTAAATTAATTAAAATAAAAAATAATTGTTTCTATAATTGATAACAATCATTTTCATAATTGATTGCAGAACGTAACTCGTTCATCCTTTTTATTCTTCTTCTTCTTTGGCTTCATCTTCTTTATCTTTCTTAAGCACTTTTGCTGCTGCTACTTCTTCGCCAATAATCAGCTTTTCTTTTCTTTTTTTTACAACTTTTTTGTGGTTGATTTGTATGATTTTTGTTTTGTTTAGTGGTGAATTTGTATGATTATCGTATTGTTCTATAATTTTTTGTGGAGAGAGAGCTTATATGGCGGCTATGTGATATATACCAGTAAGCAAAGTCAAAAAATCAAAATCAAAAAGAAGAAGAAGATGATGATGATAATGAGAAGAGAGAGAGAGAGAGAGAGACATATTTGGAAGAAAAAAAGATGCGGATGTTTTTTGGGTAGAATTTATTTCTGTTTTTATTTCGATTGTTTCTATTTCTATAATTTGTTCAGCTTGTGTGTTGATTAATAAGATATAATTGAATTTTAAATTTTAAATGTGATATTTGCTTTATATTAGAAATTTTATGCTATTTACTATAATTAAAACTCGCTATTATGCTATTTATTTTTAATTTTTGGAAAATCTTAGCCAATAAGTTAAAAATAAATTATTCAAACTTCATGTACAGGTTATGCTATTAGAGTTATAATGGTACATCACTTGAAAGGGAAAATATAATGGAAGAAAATATGTACTGATCACAACAGAGAATTTTGAATTAATTAGGAGTTGCATCGGATTCTTATGCCTATAAATGACTATCCGATCACATGCACATATATATATCCAAAGAAAGAAGAAAAACACGTAGTGAAAAAAAAAAAGAAGAAAAACACATGTACTCACATGAAACTACCATTTCTAATTTACTCACTTATATCACATGCCATTCCATTCCATTTCTCAAACTGTCACATATTCCCATGCCATCTGTCACTCAAAGATTTTTTTTTTTTTTTATTGTCAAGATATCTGATCTATGGTTAGAAACGTAAAAACATTTGTAATGCCTCAAACACTTTTCTTAAGTAAACGGAAATTAAAGATAAATAATTGTGCTTTCGACATTTTATGATAGTTAAACATTGACCATGGTGTATTATAGATAAGTTTTTGCTTTTACCATACAAAAGTTGAATTCAAAGTTAATAAATAGATTATAAGTCTTAATATATATATATATATATAAGAAAAGGGGCCCTTTGAGAAGGAAAATTCAGAACCTGAAACCCACCGGTCTTGTTTTTATTGTCCCCATAGTTTAAATTAATAGTTGCAGAAGTGGACTTCCATTTGATGTGGATCTCTTACCATAATAGTATACATCCAGTTCAAGAAGAGGTATGTAGAGTCACATGGGTAGGGTTCACACTTCACACCCATTTTTGAATCATTGTCAATTGTCATTACTATAAGCTAGAAGTTGTTATCACACCATAATTCATGATGTCATTTTATTTATATGTTTGTATGAATATTCTCTTTCTAACTATACATTATTAAATAATAATTTTAGTGAATTGAAAAAATTGGTCTTCTTTTGATGCAAAGTGTATGTATTATATAGTAGTTGGATAAAATTAAATTAAATTAAATTAAATTAAATTGATAAACATAGATGAGTTAGCAAGTATGGATGGATTTGGTAGATTAAGATGTCATTTTTGTTGGGAAGGTTAGTAAGGGTAGGGACTAGAAAGAGCTGGTTCATAATAGATGTTCAAAGGCTGTTGCCAAATGTACAACTGTTGTAGGACCTAGAAATTGTTAGACTTTTTCTTGCATTTTTTGTACACTATAGTGTTTTGTCAAACAACTCTGCCATGCTTGCTTGGACTTTCTTGATCTCTTCTTCTTATATATACATAAAGTCCTTAATTGTTTGAACTATTGGTTTCAAATCGATAAGAACATCAATCGTAGCAGCCAAGAAACGTAACTGTTGGAGGACATTCAAATAGTTTGAAACTGAACCAAAAAATATTTAAAGTATTTCAACACCTTTAAAAATTTTCGCAATACCATAAATATTTTCGCCAAAAATTCTGAAAAACCGAAAAAATCACTAAGAGAATTGGATAATGAACATCAAAAAACTGTTGTTTTAAACATCATTGAAAGGATTGGAATCGAAAATCATCTAAAAAGCATTGGTTGACAATTCGATTCTGATTCCACCATATCTAAAACCATGGTCATGCCTATTTATGAGTGTTTTTCCGTTGCTACAGTCCACAATTTATTACTCATTTTATGTACTTGTTTGTTTAACTGTATAATTTAATGTATAGTTTACGATAGTTAAAAATATATGAAAATATTAGTATATTGTCTAATTTTAAATATTAATAATATTTAATATTTTATAATGTAAGAGTATATATTATAAAAAATATCAAATAAAAATATATAAGACTAAGAACTAATTAAATTAATTAAACAAACCTCAAGCCCAACTTTATATATATATATTAAACAAGTATCCATGATTCATGCTTTGATTCCCATGAAAATGAAGGGAAGCCACCGACGTGGCTCATTCTATTCCAATGATACACGTGAAAGTAGGACCGCAAAACCAAGTGGTCCCGCTATCTAATTTGAACGGTCAAGATTCAAATCAAAAGTTGAGTACGTCGAAACGGAAAATCTGAACTCCAAGTTTACAAGATTAGCGTGGGCCGGCAGTAGCATAGAATTGCCGAAGAGAGCGGCCCATGCACGTGCATCATAAAACTATGGTTTTGTTCCCACTGGCTTTCGTTCAAAGCTTTTAACCGAAAAAAAATTAGATTCATGGACCCTCTAATCCAACGGCTCTAATAATTGCATCACTATATAGTTCCCCTAATCATGCAATCAAAAAGTTAAGATATGATGAGGTCCACCGTACTGTTATTTCCTGTGCCTGAACAAAAAAATATAGTGTTTTAAGTGGATCTCAAAAGGAGATTGCACAATTCAATTCTTACAATCATTATGATCTTCATTGTTTACCAATAACAAACTTTTTAGAGACTAGATTTTCAGAAAAAAGTGCTTTATCTTGTAATGGGACCTTTTTATAATATTTTTTTGAAAGATACAATAATAAATTTTTATAACTAAAGGGCGATAAGAAAAATCATATGATATGATTTTAAAATTAAGCTTCTATACTTTTGAAGAAGGTTGCAAATGTTGATATATCAACGGCCAACTATAAAAAATTGCGTCAAATACTATTAAAACCTCAAATCTGAAGTATGCACTAAGAAAAGTTAGCTTATTTATGAGATTAATCAATAATTTCCTTTTGAAAAAATGTACAAGAATTTTCTCACCACTTTGATCGATTGTTGCTGTAATAAAAAAAAAAAACTAATTTCGTGTTGTAAACTAAAGAAAACAACAACCAAAATGTTTGGTGCTTTACAAGATTCTTTTTTTGAGATTAATTACAAAATAAAATTAAAATTGAAATACTTAAGGTTATTTTTCTAATTGTTGACACTCGGCAGTTTAACTTAATTAAATTCATGCTGTAATGGTCAATAAGAAAGTCAACAATTTAGTAGTAACTAAAATGAGGCGGAAGTAGACGACCGCTGGCGCTCCATACATTGCACATCCAATCCACCGTTTCTTTTGGATACTACACCCAGCCAAGCGTCAAGTTAAGCAGAGTTGACGAACGGAGAATTATAAACAACCCCTACAATACAACTTTTTTCTTTTGCTCCATATTTTTTTCTGAAGGAGTCGTTTGATCCAATTAAATTTAAGTTTTTGTCAAATTGAGTCTTAGTTTTTTTTTTTCATTCTGGTGATTTAGTCCTAATTTAATTTATTTTTTAATAATATTCCTGGTTCAATAATTTATTTTTCTTAGTGTAATATTTCATCAAAACTAAATAAATAACGAGAAAAAATAAAAAAAATAGGACATGTTTTTACTGTAATTGAATGTCTGACGAAAACAAGACAAGGGAGAAAAAGAAAAGAAGAGAGAAACAACAGCACATTATTAACTTTGGCGAGCAATCCTCATTTTGATTAGATTTACAAAATTTTTTATTTTTGTTTAGACTCCCAACAGTACACACCCACACATGCTTATCATCTCTCCTTTGAAGAAAGAGATCTCTGTTTCTTTCTGCTACTGCTACACGTAAAGAGATCTGAAAGTAGTCTGTTAGTGTTTGGCATTTACTCTCAGAACACGCGATTCCTTCTCTTTCTTTCTTTGCTTCTTTTCCTTTTATTGACAAGCCGAGGAACTGTTTCCTTTCTTCCATTCTCGGAGAAGTGTTAGATAGAGACGGTTTCTTTGATTTCGGATCTCTGCTGTGGCATTTCTGCGATTTCATTACACTATTAGGGCGTTTGTTGCTGTTCTAGTTTTCGGAATGCTTGTTTAAGGTAATAATGCTCAACTTCATGATTATGATATGATTTCAAAATTATTTGTTTCGTTTTTTCTTTTGTCTTGATTTCTATTTTATTACCAGGTGGATAAAAAGTTTCACAAAGCTTGATTTGGTCGGTATGGCGGGAGAATTTGAAGAACCTTATAACATTAGCATTCAGGTAGTCTTACTGTTATTTTTCATTTTCTCCCTAATGAAACTATAATCAGCAGTTTTTTATATATATTTTTTTCATGATCCGATTTGCTATCTGTTTAAGCTTGATTTAGTTATCTGTTATTTAATTGAAAAGATAGTGATTTAGTATTTGTGCTTTCTGCTTTTAGTGTTTGATCATTGATGATGCTTAAGTATTTTTTTAGTATTACTACTAAGAGCATGATAACATCCTTTACCCAATCTGCATACTTGCACTGTAACATCCGATTCAATAATTAGTTGCTATAATAAAGATCCTTTGGTATGAAGAAATAAGAATGAAACATAAAGTAAAAAAAATGCTACTTTTCCTTTTCTTTTCATTAGGCGACACCTTCACAAGACCATTTTTTTTTTTTTTTTAATATTCTGATTTTTCTTAGTAAGTTACCATCATGATCAACCCTGGATTTTGCTTCAATATCACACTCGAGTAGTGAAATTATTGGTTTCTCAATATGGAGAAGGCTACACTTAATTTTTGACTTCAATATGAAGTATTTCTGAGCATGTCTCTCTGTATTCTAGAATAATTATATGCTATAAAGCAAGATTATAATTTCAAAGAAGCAATTTTTTACTTAACTCTAGCTTGTACAGATTTGTTATGTAAACATTGTGCGATCTCTGGGTGCTGGCATGTTGTCAACTTGTGTCCATGATCTGGACTACAAGAAGTTTGCTTGCATTGGTATTATGATTTATAACTTGTTTGTTGCTCTGCTACTATGAATTGCTCATCTGCTGCCAGCTTCTTAACATCCTTTCCTTCAAATTTGGCAGACCGAATCTTTGCACTCTGGTTCTATATCTTTTGGAAGATTTGAAACTGAAAACTTGTCTTGGGAAAGGAGGTCATCTTTCTCTCACAACAGGTATCTTGAAGAGGTTGAGAAATACTCAAAACCAGGTTCAGTTGTTGAGAAGAAGGCATATTTTGAAGCCCATTTCAAGAAAAAGGGTATGAGGCTCCCTGGTTCCTTGGGAAGCCAGAGTGGGAGAGAGAACTGCAGTGAAAATGACACCTCTGAAAATGTGGGATACGGAGAAGAAGATGATAATATCAACGAAAGTAGCAATTGTGATCACTTTGATGAGGATGTGCTTGAAAATGCAGACTCTACAGAATATGATGGATATGGAGGAGATGAATTTGATCATGCAAACAGTAGCAGTCAATATGCAAACTTTGATAAGAGTCCTGATGGTTCAGAATATCATGGAGACTATGAGAGAATGGAATATGAAAGAGAAGATTCTGCTGTTTTATCTTCAGACAATGTTGTGGTAGAACATGTATTTGAAGAAGTCATGCTTCAGGAGCCTCATCAAACTGAAACTGGATATGACGATGATGAGAGGGAAGAGATAGGAGTAAACAAGGACCTGAGTGGTGTTACTGCTAATGTGGAAGAATCAATAACCAATAATGCATCCCCAGAAAGCGCGAAGTCTGGGACTGATCCGACAATTACGGTGCCTCAACAAAATCTTTCTCCAAAGGTTTGGATTTACATTCCATCAACCATTTCCTGTTAGTCAGAGGCAAACTAGTCAACAAAGAAAAATGTAATGTAATCTTAGGAAGCAATAATTTCTGAGATCTAGTAATTTATTTAATCTATGCGCTCTCATTTTTCCCATTTCATATGTGTATGAAGCTTTTTTTTCTCTTTAAAATTTTTCCATGGTGTGCTTAATTAATATCTACTGTATTTATCTCATTGTAGTCAAAAGCAGCAAGTAAGCGTGGGTTGAAGTCTCAAGTTAACAGCAGTCAAGTCAAGAGAAGCAATAATAATGATGCATCAAAGCAAGCTGCAAAGAAGCCAAATAGAAGGGACAAAGAAAGTCCACAAAGAATGAAATCAGAAACTCAGTCACCACAGCCTGCCATTCCAACTAGACGTTCGCTGCTCAGAACTCCTAAAAGAGAGGTTTGGTATCCTATTCTTTATTTGTCAACTTTATATGTCATGTTTACTTAATGTTGTCATTTGAAGCTAATTTTGGAATTGACTTGGTCTTTTGTATTCAGGATTCTGAACCCCATAATTCAAGATCAAATCTTGCAAATAAAAGGTACTTGCTGTATCTTGTAAATTTCAAATCTGCATGTTACATGGGCTGCATCCATTTAAACTCTCTTCTTATAGTGCTAGTGAAAAAGAACCAAAGCTAAAGAAACTTGCTGAATCTCAACCTTGTGGGTCAAAGAAAGCTGAGCACAAAATACGTCAGAATGCAACCAGGTCTGTTAGATACACCATCACGTCTGTTGACCTTTATGCTGATGTTTCTCTGACGTATATGCGGAATTATTCGGATGCAGACTTAAGCAGACTGCTTGCTCAGCTAAGCCAGATGCAAGGATAAGTACTGCAGCTTTCAATTTCAAATGTGATGAACGGGCAGAAAGACGGAAACAGGCAAGCTAGCTTTCTATTTTTTATCTGACTTTCTTAAAATTTAGGATTGACTACTTACCATCCTTTTTTATGATCATCTGATTCAGTTCTATACAAAGCTAGAAGAAAAAATGCATGCCAAGGAGGCCGAGATGAATCAGATCCAAGCAAAGACACAAGTATGTGATATCTCTTGTATATGACTGTGTTATTATTATCAGTAAAGTGGATTGCAAATTCTATTCTGGGTATGACCTACTTCATATATGTCAAAGGAAAATTGGTACAAATTTTGATGCTTCTCAATTAGAAGTTTCAATTGTTGTACATTACTTACTACAAAACTTCTAATGCCGTGCCGTGCTGATGGACATTCTGAAAGTACGATTTGGGTTGTAATGGATTTCATATCTTTTATTTGCACAGCAGTTTTGCAGGCATAAATCGTTTCCAAGAGTTTGATTTTTACAAATTTAATGTTATTATTTCAGGAAAAGACACAGGCTGAAATTAGACAATTCCGGAAAAGCCTCAATTTCAAAGCAACTCCTATGCCTTCTTTCTACAGTACTGCTGCATCACCAGGTTCCAATGGAAACAAGGTACTCCTGCAGTTTCCACTGCTAGTTCTCTGTATAGCTGTTTTGCTTGATAAAATGTGTAATGTGTTAATTAACCTTAGAATATCTATCAATCATAAGTGATGTGGTACTAGTTGCTTAATCTTTTTTAAGCTATTTGCATGTAGTTTCCTATGAACAGAGTGTTCTGCTTGTATCTAACTTTTGATTAAAAGATCTTTCAGCTTGCTACAAAGATTCTGCTGCTAAGTATTATAGTATTGAGTGTCACGCATGTAAGCTGTACCATGAATGATTGAAGGGATTATGCGGTTGGGGGCTGTTGGGGACCTGAGAAATTAAAGATCTTGTATCTATAAACAGGGTAGAAACGACAAGTGCAATGACTTACTGCTCATAGGGATCAATTTCCTTCTTGCTCCCCTACCCTTCAAGCTAAAAGTTAAGCAGCTTTATGCCAGATGATGAATGAGAAACACTTTGTTTTTCAATTGGGATCCTAGATTCTCTAATTACAAGATGAGCGTGAAATTAAAAGAATAACTTAAAGAGGGAAAGGCTAATCAATTTATTAGAGGCTTGAATGAAATATGAGAGTGTGCAGTACAATGACCCATCAACATCATTACGGATTCTTTTGAATTCTCTCTTCTTTTTTATAATTTCTTCTGATAAATTACTTCAAGGGAACCAATACATTATATAATTTGATCTCTGTACCCTCCTTGGTTCCCTGGGAACCAATCTCAACCATTTGGTTCTCCTTTTAAAGTTTGGTATTTCCTTTTTTTTCACTTTTCTGAACTTGACCTATTCATTCTAGATTTATTTTAATGCCTTGTAATAATAGGATCTCCCAAAGTTATTCTCTATAGGAGGCTGCTTCCACTTGCTATAAAATGGCCTTTGTTAGCGTTTACTGATTTACAAGACGCCTAGCTTCTGTGATTTTTCTGGTTGATACCCAAAGTCCACTCTTTCTGCCTCAAAATAAAAACTTCATGTCATCTGAGTTCTCATCATGTACTTTAGCAAATGAATTCTAATGTTGTACTTTCTGTCTCAGGCCACATCATCAAAAACCAAACCAGCTAAGGTACAACAGAAGTCACCAAGCCCTGGGAGTAGAGGTGCTACAAGATCACAATTGCATTTCAAGTCAGGAAATAATCAAGCCATATCTGCTGGTGAGCCTGACAAAACAGTTAATCTGCATGAGTCTTGTGGTTCAACTGGTTCCCATGTGATAGAGCCTCATGAAGTTGGTGAAACTCTATCAGTGGACAATAGCAGCCACTCCGGCAAGGAGTCGGATAAGGTGAAAGAGTCTAATCCGCAAAGAAATCGAACAATAGAGAATGTTAAAGTGTCAAAGGATCAGAGAGTCGAAGGCAAGCCAAAAACAGGAGACCGCAGAAACAGTGGGGAGATGGTGAGAAAAAGCATTAAAGGTGTTGGAATTGGCAGCAGTTCTGGAATGGGCCGTGTAGCTGTTGGTGTTGCCTTCTAAACGGAGTTATGATGTCTATCGGCTAAAAAGGTTCTGTCACAAAGTTGCATATAATGAGTAGAAGCCGAAGCAAATAGTGGCCAGACCAGGCAATGTTCTACATATGGTAGCAGCACAAAAATATCTCATCATCCCAATCGAAAAGAGTGGTGTGTAGATAGCAATTCGTATGTTGTTGCTAAAAGTACAGAGTGTGCGGCAAGTACTTGTGTACCATGTAGCTGGAATTAGGTAATAACAATACAATGGGGGCTTGGCTTGATCTAAACGGGTTCTTGAATTTTGCAGTGCTTTTGGCGGGCCATATCTAAAATTACCAACGGGAGTTTAGTCCACAATGTGTGATGAGACCATATAATATTAATTATTCTGTTAAATTTAATGAAATATTATCTGTTAATAAGTGCGCGGTGCTGTTGCCTGCTTTTCAAAAAAAAAAAAATGATGGAAGAGTCCGAGTATGTGCCAATAACAAAGATGTGAAAAAGGCTTCCCTGAAAGATGATTTCTCTCTACCCTAAATTAATGTTTTGATTGACAGTGCAGCAGGCATGGGATGCAATTGGGTTCTCCGTATACAATCAAATTTATGGCTCTAAAAGACAAATTTCATCACTGAATTTGGAACTTTCTGTTGCAAGGCCATGCGTTTGGTTTGCAGAATGATGGACCAACTTATCAAAAGATGGCAATCATCTTTTTTAATGATATGATCCATAAGAATCTAGAAGTGTACATCGATGATATGGTGATCATGGCGAAGACTCAAGAAGAACACATGGATGCATTAGACAAATTTATGACTATAGTCAGAAAGTATAATATGAGGCTGAATCCTAAAAAGAATGTATTTGGTGTGACATCGGGAAAATTGTTGGGGTTTATAGCTAGTCCAAAAGGGATAGAGATAGACTCGGACAAGTTAAAGTCAATTCAAGAGATAGAACCACCTTCAAGCTTTTTTAGATAACGAAAAAAAATTCTGTATTTCGTTATATATATCCCTATTATTATATTCTGGATATGGACCTACTTCATTTATGTCAAAGGAAAATTGGAATAAATTTTGATGCTTCTCAATTAGAAGTTTCAATTTACTTACTACAAATCTTCTAATGGTGTGTTGATGGACATCCTGATTTGGGTTATAAAGGATTTTAATGTCTTTTATCTGCACAGCAGTATAAATTTTTTCCAATAGTTTGATTTGTAGAAATTTAATGGCTTGTTATTGCTTCAGGAAAAGACACAGGCTGAAATTAGACAATTCCCGGAAAAGCCTCAATTTCAAAGCAACTCCCATGCCTGTAGTGCTGCATCACCAGGTTCCGATGGAAAAAAGGTACGCTTGCAGTTTCCACTACTTGTTCTCTGTATAGCTGTTTTGCTTAATAAAATGTGTGATAACCTTAATGAATTTATTGCAAATAGTAATATAGTATTGAGTGTCACACATGTAAGCTGTATCATGAATGGTTGAACCAGATGATGAATGAGAAGCACTTGTTTTTCAATTGGAATCCTAGATTACCCCCTAAATCCCTAATTACAACCTAAGGTTGAAATCAAAAGAATAACTTAAGACTAATCAATTTATTAGAGGCTTAAATGAAATATAAAACCCATCAGCACCATTTCGGATTTTTTTTGGAATTCTCTCTTCTTTTTGTAATTTCTTCTGATAAATTTATTACGAGGGAACCAAGACATTATATAATTTGAACTCCTTGATTTCCAGTGAACCCATTTCAACCAGTTGATTCTCCTTTTAAAGTTTGATATTTCTTTGCTGAATTGGCAGAAGTACCTATTAATTTCAAAGTCTTGTTGAGGTAGATTTATTTTAATGACTTGTAATAATAGGAATTCCCAAAGATATTCTCTATATGGGCTTGTTTTACATATAAAATCGCCTTTGCTTGCTTCTGGTTGATACACAAAGTCCACTCTTTCTGCCTCAAAATAAAAACTTCTTATGTCATCTTTCTCACCATGTACTTCTCTAGAAAATTGTTTACTTTCTGTCTCAGGCCACATAATCCAAAACCAAACAAGCTAAGGTACAACACAAGTCACCAAACCCTGGGAGTAGAGGTGCTACAAGATTACAATTGCATTTCACGTCGGGAAATAATCAAGGTGAGCCTGACAAAACAGCTAATTTACCTGAGTCATGTGGTTCAACTGATTCCCATGTGATAGAGCCTCACGAAGTTGGTGAAACTTTATCAGTGGACTCTATGTTTAAAAAAAAAAGAAACTTTATCAGTAGACAATAGCAGCCACTCTGGCAAGGAGTCGGAGAAGGTGAAAGAGTCTAATCTGCAAAGAAATCGAACGATAGAGAATGGTGAAGTGTCAAAGGATCAGAGAGTCGAAGGCAAGCCGAAAATGGGAAACTACAGAAACAGTGGGGAGATGGTGAGAAAAAAAATTTAAAAGGTGTTGGTATTGGCAGCAGTTCTGGAATGGGCTGCGTAGCTGTTGGCGTCGCCTTCTAAACGGATATGAAATGTATATTGGCTAAAAAGATTCTGTCACATTTGCATGTAATGAGTACAAGCACAAAGCAAATAGTGGCCGGATCATGCGATGTTCTACATATGAAATGGTAGTAGCACAAAAATTTATCATCATGGCAATCAAAAGAGTAGTACGTGGATGGCAATTCCTACGTTGTTGCTAAAACTACAGTGTGCAGCAAGGACTTGTGTACCCTGTAGCTGGAATTAGGTAAGTAACAATACAAATATACAATAATACAATGGTGGCTTGATCTAAATGAGTTGTTGAATTTTGCAGGTGCCATAGTATGGAAATTATCAACAGGAGTTTAGTCTATGATGTGTGATCGAGACCATTTAATTATTATCCGTTAATAAATACGTGCTGTTGTTGTCTATCTTTCACAAAAATTATGAATTTACGAGTAAATTTATAATTTATTTAAACTTCATAAATTGTCAAGACATAAATATCATTTAGGTTGCCGTAAACATTTTTCTACTAAGACTATAACAGGTGGTGATAGGGTTGAGCACGGGGCGGGTTCGGGGCGGGTTTCATAAAACCCGTCCCCGCCCCGCTCATTCAAAATACGCCCCGCCCCGCGCCCCGTGCCCGCTGCGGGTCGGGGTTTTCGGATCACGGATCGGGGAGGTTATATGTGGATTTATCCGCGGGTTTATCTGCGGGTTATTTACGGGTTTTATCAGCGGATTTTTCAATTTTTTTTCAAATTTAAAAAAAAAAAACAAATTAAAAGCAAAAAAATAGTCCATATTTAAATTATTTCCATGCACCGAAAATTGTCTCTAAAAACAAACAAATTAAAAAACATAAACAAATTACAATCAAATTTTAAAAAAAAAATTCATTTTTAGACAATTTCTTCAACATCTTCAACGTCATCAACATCAACATCGTCAAGAATTGTCTCAAACGTTGAACCTTCTGGGGGATTTGAAGAACCTAAAATAAAGCATACATAAAATATTCATTTACTAACATGTAATGAAAAATGTGCATTAAATTTAAATTAGAAGAAAAATATTAAGAAATGTTTATTACCTTTCAACTCCATCCATAACCAATTTT
>CATIWJ010102721.1:0-18989 GCA_949640765.1 Croton laevigatus
CCCCTCCCCATCCGCGCCTCCCCCCCCACCCCCCCCCCCCTCCTCCTCCTCCTCCTCCTCCTCCTCCTCCTCCTCTCTATTATTGCGGCTAGCTATGATTTATCCCTTCCTCATTATGTGATGGACAATTGTCTAACATTCTAATGCATTTATTCTCTGCTGTGTTTAGTTTCTGCTTTCTGATTAGATTGTATTTGTGCAGGATAAAAATGATGTACAGCATCAAATATCTGTCCTTCTTTCTATTGGATTGGCTTGTGGCATCATGATGTTGGTCTATACAAGGTTTTTTGGTTCATGGGCTCTAACTGGTAATAAAGTCTAGCAAAGCTTTTTGATTATTTCCAATGGAAGAAAGATGGAATTTTCTTTCTCATTTTTTTAGAACATGTGGTCCTGTTCTTCTATGGCTGCATTAGACATTTATGATTTCTAACAAATGAATGTATAAATTTTCTTGTATTATTCAGCTTTTACCGGACCAAAAAACGCACATCTGGTACCTGCCGCAAATACATATGTTCAGGTTCATGATCTTCTTGATAAATCCCTCATGATCCTCTTTATTTGTTGCACCCTAGCATTAATTTTCTAGAGAACAAAGATGATAACATTGATTAAGCCTTCTTTATGGGTTATCTGATCTTTATTTTGATTGTATGGTCTTAACTCATATATTACGTGTGTTCTCTTCTTGGTTGACTACGTAAGATGGTCGAGATCTCCCATAGTTGCTCATGCCCACACCACTGTATGGAAAGTGATACTTGAGTATTCACTATACAGGCTATCTGCTTAATTTGTCTACTACCAGTTTAGGAAATGTGATAAATGCAACAATTAATCATTGTTTAACCATAAATATGAGAATTCTCATAGATAAATTTCTTTTAAATCTCTATAGCGTAGTACCCACTTACTACCAGCTATTTTTGTCTAGTCTAGGAGTACTTCTAGCTTAGAATTGTTTAAAACCCCTGATTGATGCAACATTCCTCAATATGAAATTCTTCTGTTGTGCTAATTGAATGGTGTCAAGTGTTAATAACATCATCAATTATTGTAGATTATTATACTATAATTTCTTCATTTCAATGACTTAATTGAAAATAATTTTCACATGTTGGCAGATCCGAGGCTATGCATGGCCTGCAGTTATTGTTGGATGGGTGGCTCAAAGTGCAAGGTGAAACTGCAATGTACTTTGGGCTGTATCTTTGCATACTTGATCTACTGAATGCACTAGCAGTGCTTCATTCTTGTTACCTTATGCCAGGATATTTTACCATATTCATGTTCCCTTGGTTAGCTATTCATTAATCATCATCTCTTTTAGAACTAAATTTTTATTTTGTTACATAGTAATGCTTATTGATGCTTTTGTTGTTCCCTTTTCTGCCAAATATTTTCTATCAACAGATAGATCTTTCTTTTTTTTTTCTTTTTTGTCATTTTTCACGTTGGTAAGAACTTGGATACTTTACTAGGAAGGATTTCTACAGAGTGTGAAGTTATATAGCATGGCTTGGGACTTGGAGTTCTTACAAATTGGGTGTTTTATTTTGTGAGAAACCATTGGATGTCTTATTAAGAGACTATCGTGAATCAATACTCATGATTTTGTATCTTCCCGTGCTCACTTTTTTTTTTGCAAGTTATCTACTGCACTCAAGTTTTCGACAGTTATGTCTAGTTTGTTAATTTTTTAAAAGTTTGAACTGTTTGTTTGGTTATTACTGTATTTTGAATTTTTTTTTTCTCTCTTTCCAGTCTTGGCATGAAAGATTCTTGGGGTCCTCTGAAAGCTTTGGCAGTTTCCACTATCATAAATCTTGTTGGTGCTGTAGTTTTATGCAGTTTCTTGGGCTATGGGATCGCTGGTGCTGCATTGGCAGCAATGGTGTCTCAAGTATGCTTAATATTCTTGATTGTAGCTTCAAACCTAATTATTTATTTTTGTTGAACCATTCTAAGTGTATCCAAAATGGTATAGATTTTGTTTCTTTTAGGTTAATTCTTACTTTTACCTACGTATGCTCTAGGTTATTGCAGCTTATATGATGATTGAAGCTCTGAACAATAAAGGATACAATGCACTTGCTTTCTCTGTTCCAACACTCAATGAACTTGTAACAGTAGCAGGGATTGCAGCTCCAGTGTTTGTAACAATGATGTCAAAGGTTTCTTCTACATGGTTCTGCTCCTTTAGTTATCCATGTTTATTATTTCATTAATAAAAAAATATTTAATATTTTAGGTAGTCTTCTACTCTCTCCTCATATATTTTGCAACATCTATGGGCACAAATTCTGTAGCTGCTCATCAGGTTGGATATTCTCATCCTTGTAGTTGTTTGGCTGCTTTAGACAAAATGCTCATAGACATTGACAACTAAGTAATTCACTCTAGGTCATGCTTCAAACTTACACCATGTGTACAGTATGGGGTGAGCCTCTTTCACAAACTGCACAATCATTTATGCCAGAGTTGATGTATGGTTCTAACCGAAGTCTAGTAAAGGTATGTGATGCTTTAACCCTTGACATTTAGAGCGCTTACTTGTGTGAAAGCAAAGAGATTTTATAGTTGTTATGGCATAAATTAGTTCTCCACTCTCTCAGTGGTCCTTGGAATACATGGTAGATTGTTTGTGTATATTTGTGTAGCAGAGTTGTTAGTTTGATTGTTCATGTACTAAAAGATATATATAATGTAAAACAGGCTCGGATGTTGCTGAAGTCACTCGTGGTAATTGGTGCTACACTTGGAGCCTTGTTGGGGATTGTTGGAACATCTGTTCCTTGGCTCTTCCCAAATTTCTTTACACCTGATCAAAATGTTATACAAGAGGTTAGCTCTTGTTTTTTCTCCTGTTTTCTCTTTATTCAGTTATTTCTGTTATAATAACTTTTGTGATAATTTGGTTTCACGATCAAGGGAACTGTTACTGGTCCTCTTGTTCTTTATTGACATATTAAATCCAATGTGTCCATTTTTCAACTTTGCACTGAATCATATTTAACAAAAGAGTGCGTGTGCTCCTGCTTTTATTAGCAATAGATTTGATTCTAAGAACTCTGTTTATGTTTTGCGATCAACTACAATTGAGTAAGTATTGGATTCTAAGAGCAGTAAGTTCTCTCAATCTAACATTTTAAGATTATTAATAAGCTAAGAATTCTTTTTTAGACTTGAGGGGCATTATTGGTCCAATAAACCAAGTGGTCATTTCTTTATCTTTGGATCCCTTCCTCTTTTGGAATTACGACTTGAAAGAAAATTTTACCTATGTTTTTACTTATTCAAAACTAAATTGTGTTTTGCTTCAATACTATTGTACTGAAGTTAATGGTCATAGAGTTGGCTACAAACTGCAAATTAGGAATTTGTGGATTGACATCAAATATTATCTTCATGCAGATGCACAATGTGCTTTTACCTTACTTCTTGGCATTGGCTGTGACACCTAGTACTCATAGCCTTGAAGGAACATTGTTGGTATGTCTGGTTTGAGTTAAGATCTGAATGTCTTCTTTAGTGTTTTATTTTTAGTGATTGATTGTGCTTCTCTGTCTATTTTACTACATCACATATAAGTTGTAATTTTTATATCAATGGGGGACATTTACTGCATTGCTGTGATATGCTATGCTATGCCTGTCAGAGAGGTTATCAAAATCAAGGATAGACGAGTTACTTTGTAATATGCGACTCTTGATTCTGGGAATTTCCTTCTTGAGTTTCTTTCGAATCTTTATTGAGAAAATCTATATCATGTAAAAGTAATATTAAATCACAATACTAAACCAACAAAATAGAAATAGTATGAATCTTAATACTGGAAATATCTATAGGTAACAATACTGGAAAATATATTTGTATATGACATAGCTATCTAAAATAGATATTTAATGAATTGATATTTCTGTAGGCATCAGTTGCTTATGGATTTATGCTTTCATGAAATAGAGTATGCTCAAATTAATGCATTCTTTATGGCTGTGCAGGCTGGTCGAGATCTTAAATTTCTGAGCTTGTCAATGACAGGATGTCTTGCATTTGGTACCCTTGTATTGATGGTAGACACCTATTTGTTCCCTTATCTGTTTCAAAAATTATCCCAGTTCTCGTATACTGAAGTGGTGATCACTCATTTTCTTATTTCTGGTCCCAGCTTGTGAGCAGCAGAGGATATGGTTTGTCTGGATGCTGGTTTTCACTTGTCTGTTTTCAATGGGTAAGTTTAACTATGCAGAAAAGAATTTATATCAATTATTCAAGCACTTTGGATTAAAAAAAAAAAATTTTTACTTTGCAAAACTCTTTCCAGTCTCGATTTTTCCTTGCTCTCCAACGAATCCTCTCACGTGATGGCGTGATGTACTCCGAGGACTTGAGCCGCTATAAAACTGAGAAGATGAAAACTAGTTAGTAAAATATATGATCTGAGACCTGAGCTGCAAAATACGCACCTGGCCTCTGGCTGCTTGGAAAGTAAGAATGTGCAAATCAAGCTTCTCTTCAGAGCTGTAGTCAATTGTAATTTCCTTACACCTCCTGGGAATAAATTTGGAAGGAGTCGTCGTTTCAACATTACGGTATGACCCAAAACTGTCCCTTGTATCATAGGCAGCAGCGGTCTTAATTATTTTCAAATAGGGGGTTTATGTTTAGCAAATACAATTCAATTCATTCATGAAAATGATTAATTCAAATTATTTTCGAATAGGGGGTTTACCAATTTCAAATTGCTTAGTTCCTTAGATAATTCAATTTTTTCTGATTCGTGTTCTGACTTATTGATTTTCGAATCGAACCAATTGGCCAATTTCAACCCGATATTGACCAAGCTCAATCCCGGCTTTTTTATTTCTTTCTCGACGCAGTTGCTCTAACCAGAGTCAGTTTTACCTACTTGCGTTTTGTCTAGTTTTATTATTAGGACACTGTTTCGACTCTCTTTTTACCCGATGGTCCAGTTTCTTTAACCAACATCATTTCTAGCCTGAATGCAAGTGACAGCCTCCCGCAATCCTTTTCGGACTAGAAAAATTCAGGAACAAGCCAAATTGACTCAAATCAAAGCTGAATCAGATCGCACGAACTGAGCTCAACTAGACCTAGGATGCCACCCTGGTCTGGAATGTCGGCCAGGCTCCCGGCCCGGCACACCACACTTCTGGCAGTCTGTTTTGGGTTTTTGGCAGTGATTTCAGTCTCCTATTTTGACATTTTCTAACTTTTCTTGTTCGTTGCGATCTCTATTTTGGCAATATAGACTATGTTTTATCATGATTTGGTCCCCAAAAGATATTTTCTTTCTGTATTTTGGCCCCTGGAAAATTATCCATTCGATCTCTAGCCTATCTCTTTGAGTATTTAAATCATACTTTTATCCCAATGTTTTGTAATATTATACTATTTTATCCCGCATTTTTTTATATTATATTTTTTTATTCTCATATTTTGTAAAATTTCACTCTTTTGTTCTTCTGACAAAATTTTCATTTCATATTTTTCATTATTGCTAAAGTACCATTTTGGAAAAAATATATTATTATTCTTGTATTTTGCAATATTAGACTTTTTTATCCCTCATTTTTTGATACTAATCTCTTTTATCCTTGTATTTTTCAAAATTAGATTCTTATACTTTCATCAAAATTTTGTTATGAAGAATAATTTTTATAAAATTAGTCATAAAATAATATATATTTTTCATAAAATTTGTCACAAAATAATAATTTTTTTAATCTTATTAAAAATATCTCTTTAAGATAATCATATATTTGTTTTAAAATAATAATAATTAAAATTTATTTTTAATTATTATTATTTTTAAAAAAATTTATTATTACCTTTTTCATAAAATGATATTTTTTGTGAGATAATGTGACAAATTATATAAAAAATTTATTATTTTATGTCTAATTTTATAAAAAATTTATTATTTTATGATAAAATTTTGATAGAAGAATAGAAGAATAAAAGAATCTAATTTTATAAAATACATAAATAAAAAAGTCTAATATTAAAAATTAAGAGACAAAAGAATCTAATATTACAAATCCCTTCTTTCGAGTATCAGCTTTATTATTATTTTTTTTCTCTTATGTTTCGTGTTCTTGTTTTTGTGAGATTTAATGTGCCACATGAGCGGGTTAAGAAGCGACTGCGAGAACACTTATTATCATTTTATTTTTTTATTATTTTGATTTGTATTAATTTTAATAGTTTTAAGTGGGTTTGTAATAGTTCAAATGAAACCATACTATTTTGTCCCTTTATTATTTTCAGAAATTGAAGTAACTTATTTTTATTTTTACATGATAGCTTGATTTGTTCTGGCGTTTAAAAAAAATAATATTATTTTATCATTTTACTAATTAAATGGTGATAAAAATTACTAAATCATATATTTGAATCGTTTATTTACCCTAATTACAAATATAATATTAGTTTTGACTGAAATAACATCTATTTATTGAAAAGGCTAAAAAATGTTAGGTGTCAAGATCCTTTCCATAAGCCATTATGAAGTTGACCAACATGTCATGATGTTGTCTTCCAACATGTCATCATTTTGTCTCCCATCATTGTAAAATATTAATGCTCTTTCTGTATTGTTAATAAATGCTGTGTTTTGTTGAGTTAGTAGTGAGAGGGCAGCAGAAATGTAGAGAGTGCAGAGAGAGTGATAGTGAGGTAGAGTTTTTGTTGAGAGAAAAACTTAGAATTGAGAGAGAGGGTTGTTTTTTGTAGTTGAGTGAGCTTGGCTCCTCCTGTAATTCTATTACGTGATTAAGAGAAGAATTTTCAACCCTAACAAAAAATTGTTTAATCAACCGATTATTTTTTAGCACATGATTTAAACATCCAAAATAATTTCCCACCTTTTTTATAGGAAAGGGAGGAAAATAAAAGTTAAGCTCATGATTTATTTATTTTTAATGATCAAGCACATGATTTATTGATTTTACTTAAGTGCCAAAATATTGTATATTAATCAAACCAAAGAAAAAGAAGCCGGAAAGTAGGACTACAAATAAGCTGAGCGGCTCGTGACTCGCTCGATGCTCGACTCGTTAAATGCTCGTTCGAGTTCGTTTGTCTTCACAGTCTGTTAAGCAGATCGATTTCTTTTGTTATCTTGGAAAAGTGTTTAGTTCCTCTAAGGAATTGGTGAATAATGACGAAAAATCTTTTAAATTTGATCTTAGTGCTCGATTTTCAGCTCGTCTACTTTTGTTAATTGCATTTTCTTAGCATCCAAATAGAAATTTAGGGTTTATTGGTAGTATTATATATTGTGCTATTTGGTTTATTGGTGCTGCTTTGGATTCAATTTCAATGAATTTTTTTTTTAAAACATTTCTTATTTAGTGATATGATACTGCTTAAATCCTTCTTTGTGGCTCATTTGGGGACCTTGTGTTAGCTAATCCATCTCTATATTCTTAGTAGTTGCAATAACTGCTGGACTTAGGATTACAAGGCTAAAGTCAATTTGTAGCTCCATTAACCCTGCAAAATTGCATTCAGCTAACCAGTTAATAAACGCTGATCTTGTAAGATCATTATATGCTTTTTCAAATCAAGATTATGGAAGAAAGGAATTGAAAGTGGGTGAAAACTTGTCAAATAGCTATAATCAAATATTGATTTCTAACTCTCGTGTTTTTAACCAATGCTAGAAAGCATCCATATTATCAACTGCATCAATGAATATAATGATGAGTCGCCAGTCATTTTCATCATCTTCTAGGGATAGTAAGGTTGACAACAAAACTGTATAAGTCTCAGCTGTATTGATATCTAAATGCTTATCTCATGAGCCTTTTCCCTATGAGAAAAGCTTTTGGGATGCTTTGGAGGATCAGTGCGTTATTTGGTTACTTTTTTGTTATTTTTAAAAAATGTTAGTCCCTTTTGCAGTTTTCTATTTTCAACACTTTTATTTTCTAAACTTTTGGCTTGCAGTGCCACAATTGCAGCACCAACTACTTTACAGTATTTATGTTATTTATACACTATTTTGAGAGATTACATGTGTTAATTTGTTAAAAGAGAGAAAAATTGGAATGTCAATTTTGAACACTTGGAATGTTAAGTTCAATTCGGAAAAATGGTGAAAGTTTAGTAACGTAAATTTTACTAGTAATCCATCAGTTAGTGATGGCCATTTTACTACATCGTTTTTTTAAAATATATATATATATTTCTAATTGAAATTATTTTTTATCAGGGAAAATTTAAAATATTCATTGTAAGGTGTAAAAGAGAATCTATACGTTTTTTAGGCCATCCTTATTCATGTAATGCTAAAAAACAAAACAGAAGGATAGCCGATTTCAGTATCAGATCGGTTAAAAAGATTTTGAGTTATCAGCAGTTCTTTCCCGATGGATACAAATTCATGTGGCCTGTCAGATTTCCAAATAATGCAAGATCCTTATCTTCCAAAATGTTTCCTCTGAACTTGGAATTACATGTGCTCTTCTTGATTTCCTCATTCTTCTAATTAATGAAGTAATGAACCACTTCTCACTCTTCACTTTTCAGATTTTCTTTCTTCAACAAAATGCATGTTCACTCCTTTCTTCTTCATTCTCCCCACACTCCAAAAACCCAACAACCCAAATTTCTTTCTAAATCTTTAGCTCTCCATTTCAAGAAATCATCTATTTCTTTAGCTACACCTGCTACTTCCTTTTTATGTCCAACCTTAACCATTGTTAAACCAAGAAGAAAAGGGGTTATTGTCACTCCTTGCATAAGTAAAACCCAACAAGTTTTTGATGATCATACTGTTTGTGAAAATGATGTAACTGCTACTGCATCTGTTGAAAAAGACAATGAAGTAAAACACGAGGGATTGGAGAGTAAGAGCTTATTGAAACAAATTAAAGAAATTGTAATGTTTACAGGTCCTGCCACTGGTCTTTGGATTTCTGGGCCATTGATGAGTCTTATTGACACTGCTGTTATTGGCCAAGGAAGTTCCCTTGAGCTAGCTGCTTTGGGTATTCATACATTTCTTTCCATTTTTTTCCTGGGTTTTTAATATTCACTCTGTTATTTATTCAAAAGTTAGCGATCTTTTGAGTGTGTTTTTTTGGATCCGTATGAAGATAGCGTATGTAAAACTAAGTGAATTATTTTTACAATCAAGAAATTGAGAGTAGTAGTAGTAGATTTTGACTGTAAATATTTTGGATTGATTAGGTCCAGGAACAGTTTTATGTGACAATATGAGTTATGTGTTCATGTTCCTATCAATTTCCACATCAAACATGGTGGCCACTTCCCTTGCCAAACAGGTTAGCTTCTTATGTTTTTGAATATAAATGTTAAAATGTGCATTTCTTTTTCATATCACAAATTGAATCTTTTTCCCCCCTTAAATTTAGTCCTAAAGAAGACTGTCTACTGTATTTGTTTTGTGCATGTTTATGCTGAATATGTGAATGTTAAACTAACATGATATTTAGTGTGTATATATGCACATATTTCAATTTGATTGTTTCTTCTTTTTAATTTTTACCCATTTAAGGATTTGTAGCAACATGATTTTCTATGTTGCAGGGTAAAAATGAAGTGCAGCATCAACTCTCTGTCTTGCTATTTATTGCACTGACTTGTGGATTCCTAATGGTTTTGTTCACCAAGTTCTTTGCTGCATCAGCATTAACTGGTAATGGAGGCCATTTCAGCTCTTGTTCTTTCATCTTTTTTTTTTTTTTTTTGGGTCGAAGATTTAAGGTTATTTGCTGTTTTTCAGCTTTTACAGGTCACAACAATTTGCATATTGTTCCTGTGGCAAACACATATGTTCAGGTTTATTTCTTCAAATTCATTCATCATCTCCATACTTTTCGTTATATTGTTGCTGAACCGTAGAATATTGTGCATGTGCATGCCAAGAGAAAAATAACCAACCCAATTTTGGCCAGTCAATTCCAAGCAATTGCTTATTTGCTTGCACTATATGAGTACTGCATCATTCTTTCATGATTACTCTGTAATTTATATTTTCGTTTATCTTGATGACAATTTAAAATCTTTATATTTTCGTTGGTAGATTCGAGGTTTAGCCTGGCCTGCGATTCTTATAGGATGGGTTGCTCAAAGTGCAAGGTGGATATAAACTATCCTTTTCTCATGCATTATCTGCTAAATGTGTTGGAAGCTTTTAATTTGGTTCTTGTATGATGGCTCTTGACTTGCTAATGTTTTGTTTTTTCCTGACAAAACTCTTGTATTAATTTCGTATGCTCTAATTCGGCAGCCTGGGCATGAAAGATTCCTGGGGACCATTGAAGGCACTGGCAGTTGCGAGTGCTGTAAATGGCGTTGGTGATATAGTCCTTTGCAGGTTTCTAGACTGCGGTATAGCGGGTGCAGCATGGGCGACAATGGCATCACAAGTATGATAAACAATTGATTCATTCCCATTCTACCATTCCACTTAGTGACGTACCAGAATACATTTCAGGTCATTGCTGCTTATATGATGCTTGAATCATTGAACAAGAAAGGATATAATGCATATGCCATCTCCGTTCCATCGCTTGCTGATCTCGTGACAATATTTAGGATTGCTGCACCAGTGTTTGTAATGATGATGTCAAAGGTATGTAATTTTGAAACAGCCGTGGGCTTGCGATTATCTTCTGCACTTGTATATTCATAAGAGATTCTGGATGCATTAGGTGGCTTTCTACTCTCTCCTTGTATATTTCGCTACATCTATGGGCACACTAAGCTTGGCTGCACATCAGGTTTGTTAAGCTCATCCCTAGTTACTGTTTTCAAATCCTACGATATCTCTGGGAGTTGATTGTAGTGTGCATTCTCATATTGTAGGTGATGATACAAGCATTCATGACATGTTCAGTTTGGGGTGAGCCTCTGTCACAAACTGCACAATCTTTTATGCCCGAGTTGATGTATGGAAGCAACCGAAGTTTGACAAAGGTAGTGAACTGGAAAAAATACTGATAATGCAATACATAGGCAACCTTGTGGAGCTCTCTATATGGTTTTTCTTGTTTTAGTATTATTATTATAGTGTTTACGACATTTAACAGGCTCGAATGCTACTAAAATCGCTGGCCATCATCGGAAGCATACTTGGGTTGTTATTAGCAATAATGGGGACATCAGTTGCTTGGTTGATCCCAAATATGTTTACATCAGACCAAAAGGTCATCCAAGAGGTTAGTTCTTGTTTTATGAATGCGTACGCAAGTGCAAAAGGACACAAAACATTTGTTACGCAAACTGCTTTGTCTTCTGCAGATGCATAAAGTGTTAATACCATTCTTTACAGCACTAGCTGTAACACCCTGCATTCTCAGCTTTGAAGGAACACTGCTGGTATGATTTTATCGTAATCTGAATGTTTTGTGAGTTATGTATAGCATCAGGATTCTGAGGATTCTGTTTGGTTGTGCATTGCAGGCAGGGCGGGATCTTAAGTATGTTAGTATGACAATGAGTGGATGCTTTTGTGTTGGAGATCTACTTCTCTTGGTATACAATCCATCTCTTTCCTTTTCTCCTATTTTCTGTTCTGGAACATGTTTAGAACTCTTATGCATTTCAAAATGGTGTGTTTTGGCAGATAACGACCAGCCGAGGTTATGGATTGGGGGCATGCTGGTGTACACTCCTAGGCTTTCAATATGTAAGATAATTTGTTTTGTGTATCTTACTTCAACCTTGACTTGCTTGAAGAAATGGATTTATCTTCTTCTGGTTTTTAGGGTCGATTATTTCTTACTCTGCGACGCCTCCTTTCCCCAAATGGTATAATGTTCTCTGAAGATCCGAGCCAGAAGGAATTACAGAAGCTAAAAGCTGCATAGATAAGACAGACCATTCTAAAATTTCATGCATTTGATCCAGTGGACTAGATCACCAGAAGAATCTGATCCACTGGAGTATATCACCAGAGGAATCCAAAGAGCAGAGTTTACATTACAATCATCGTTCGGTGCCTAATACCTCAAGGCTGCTTATAGTTCTTTACATTAAAAAAAAAAAAGAAAAACTCCTTATAGTTTTGGAAGACGTGTGCGATAATGAGTTACCTATATTGCAATTGTATCTTAACGATAAATCCCATTGTAATAGAACAGTAGAATACATTATAACAATGAATTGGATAATTGATATCCAAGGCATAAATCATAAAATGTTAGCTAGTTTTCTTGGCAAAATACTGTAACATTAAGACCATTTCTGGGTAAATTATTCTCCAACTCAACCTCATGTGGAGGGGAGACTACTGAGATTTGACTAAGCCACAATCTTTTTAGTTATAGTCAAGTACGTCCTTAATAACCTAATCTGCTCGTGAGCTATGTTAAGTTCAGTTCCGTAAATGGTTAGAATTCAACATGATTAGCTTTATGAGCTGGCTCACAAATCTGGTTTAGTAAAAACTACATCGTTTTAACTTGTTGAGCCCAAACTCGAACTCAATATATTTAACTTAGCTCTGTTCGTCACTAGACTACATAGCAAGTAAAATTTATTGATGCCTTTCCTAATATATAATGGATGGCATCCTTTAGCAAAAATTTCTACCAGATTCAGCAGCACCAGGCAAGAGGGAAAAGAACAATGAACTCATCTGAATTTGCAATTTAGAAATTAACATCAAATGTTATCCTTGAAGTTCAGTATAAATACTACAAACAGCAGCATTCAAGTGCAGATACTCTTCTTTTCTGCCAGTTTGTATCCATCAAAAACATGAAGCCCAGAAAGACTTACATATTATAGCTCCTTTCACTTCATTCTCATTATCCCATCTGCCTAACGAAGTCTGGATATCTGTTGCCTTTGGAACATTTCTCAAGCAATCAGTTACTTAAAAATAATTCTAGCAAGGGTGTAATGTAATCATATCCTGCTGCTTCCTCGACGACCACGAACAGACAGCCTTGGTAATTGTCCTCTTAGCTACAAGTTCAGTGAGTAAGGTAATTAGTAAATTTCCTTCATTCTATGTTAAGGAGAAGCTTATATCTTTAATGGGTATTGAAACAATGGTGAAATACAAACTATAGTCTATCTTACCAGTGACACAGGTTTCAATTTTGAGTCTTTTCTCACGAAAACTCTACGCTCACGTCTCCTTTTCTCCTCTGCTTCCATTTTAGATACACTGGGTCTGTATATGATCACTGTCCGACCAATTTGAGCAACTACCACTGACCCAGTTGCTTCCTCCAATTTCTGAACCACATCGTCCAGCTCTCCTGGACAAGTCCGGTGTATTTTGATCTGTTCAAATTCCAAACATGTCAATATTCAACTACACACCCAGTAACTCTATACTCTACAAAATACTAATCGATCAAAAGTGGTAAAATAGATCAACTGCCTACACAAATACAAATGAATGCCTGCAAAATCCAAGAAATTCAAACAATGAATCCAAAGGCAACAGTAGCATAAGTAAAGTTTAATGTACCTTCAAAAGCTCATTAGCTTCAAGGGTCTCAATAAAAGAAGAAACAACGTTATCTGTAACGCCAGACTTGCCCACCAACTGAGACTTGAGCTTCTTCCCCAATCCATGCGCGTAAGAAGCTAACTCTTTCTTTTCTTTCACTGTTAAATTCGGTACTTTTAAACCCCTTCTCGTCGATTCCACTTTCCCAACAACAGTAGCGTCCTCCAATTCCAAATTTTCACTCTCAGTATCAATATCAATATCCATTTCCTCCTTTTCATATTCAATTTCGCCATCAACCTCATCGTCATCTTCTTCTTCTTCTAAAGGGAGCGAGTGATTGAGTGAAGATGTACAGAAGATTTGTGGAAGGAGGAAAGAGTGAGATGTAGCTGTAAAAGGTGGATACTGAAAAGAGAAATAAGTGTTTGCTGTGGCGGATTCAGAGGCAGTGGAGGACGTTGTATTGTGAAGCAGCGGTTTCGGGTACTTGGAAAGAAGAATACATTTTCTGGTAATGCTGGCGGCGGTCGAGGTGGTGGTGCTATGAGGGGTTAAAGCGAAAAGAAATGGTGGTTGTGGTGGAGTAGGGCGAAGGAAGCGGTGGAGCACATTGGCAGATGAGGATGATACCGCCGCCATAAGTGTAGAGCAGTCGGCCTGGTTGCCTGTTGGAACTCGTAAAAAAGTAATTTTGTGATGTCAAGGTTTAATAAATAGGAATAGATTATAGCATGAATGGGTGTTTGGTCTAGTGGTATGATTCTCGCTTCGGGTGCGAGAGGTCGCGAGTTCGATTCTCGCAACACCCCTTATTATTTAATTAATTTTTCCCTACGCGATACCATAACATAACGGTTAATGAATTAAGTTCCTATTTATAGGGGATTTACACGGGATATTAACATTTTTGGTGTGAAATTTATACAAAATTACCAATTTAGTGCCAAAATCTAAAATATTACAAATTTGGGGTAGATTTGATAAAAATTATGGATTTGGTGTGAAAAATGCTGATGTGGCCTGACTTTTTCCCTGTGCGCCACTTGAAGTAGGAAACTGAGGATGTGCACTAGTCAAAGTGGCGCACAGCCCTCAGTGTCCAACTTCAAATGGCGCACTGAGAGGCATTTCCCACACCCATTATTCTGTCATTATTTTGTAACTGTGCGGCTAATGATTGTGTTAACGAAACTGAGGCTGTGCGCGATACTAAGTGGCGCACTGAGGTGACATATCAGCCAACCATGAGGCTTATCATTTGTAATTGATTCGTCTAATGATTCATGATTTTCATGATTTTTTGTGCTTCTGTGCGGGCTTAATTAAAATAAGCTGTGCGCCACTTTGTATAGCGCACAGACTGCAGCCCAACTCCAAATAGCGCACTGATTGTTAGGGCAACCCGCTTCCGTAAGAAATAAATATGGGGTGTCTTTTAGAGTTTTGATTATAAGTGTTTTTTATGGTTTTGATTATAGTAATTTTTTTATTAAAAGTTACTTATAATTAGTATAAATTGATTATAATGATTTTGAAGATTATTCAATGATTACAATCATTATAATAAGTGTAAAAAATAATATTTTTTGAACAATAACTAATTTAAATAAAATGATTAAAATTGGGTAAAAGATATAAAATATAAAATATAAAAATGTTATCCGATACATCAAGAGCCAGGCGTATACGGGTCATTTCTCATAATTCGTGATCTGAGTCCTAATGCTCGCCTATTTCTGATTCTTCTACTACTCATATCCATAAGACCAGCATTTTCTCGCTGATCAGCATCATCATTGTCGTCATCATCAGCTGGAGCAGGAGTACTACTAGTACCGCTGGGAGTAGAATTATCAATATCCATACGACGAGCTGCAGTAGGATGAGGACTATACATTGTTTGCTGAAAATGAGAAGGAAATGGTCCTGATAAAGAGCCTCCAAACTGAGCTTCATGTGCCTGTGTATGTCCGAAGAAAGATGGAAATATGGAATCGAACTGGGTCTGAGGTGTGTCACTATACATGAAATGATGAGGATGTGGGGCGTAATGTATAGGAGTGGCCTCTGGACGCGATGATTGGGTTTGGTCGGAGGAAGACCATGGTCCAAATGGCGTAAACGCAGATAAGCCAGGGGTAAAAGATGGTCCTGCTGGGAAGGTCGGTGCTGAAGGGCCTGGCATATTACTGTTCAGGTCTGGACGTGGGTCTGAACAGGATGATGGAAACTGAGACGGTTGAAGTGAATGGAAATACACAGGCTCAGGCACAGGGGTACATGATGCTGCTGCTGGTGGGATAGGTACATCCCTGTGGGGTTGTCGACGATTGCGTGCTTGCCGATCAGATTGAGTACTTGCTCGCTACAATTCATCAGAAAGTGGAGCAGCAGTGGGTGCAGGCTGCGGAGGTGGCATTGTGAAGGTACGTCTACCTTCCCTCAGTGCTGCCAGGGAACTTCTGGCGATCTGTTGCTGCGAATGAGTTGAAGTAGATAATGAAATATGCTCCAGTGTGTCAGCCTACATTTAAAATGTAAAATGTCAGTTATAATTTTTAGTAATGATATAATTCACTGTAAATTATATATTATACATATTATTTACATACCGCCGCACCCTCAGCAGCACCCCGGTGACAGATCCATCTCCGGGTAACTCTTCGATACCACTCCATATATTCAGAATGAAAATGGAGTGGACCTTCAGCTCGTGCCCCAGTAACCACATACTCTGCTCCGTTGTTCCAAATCTCGATGAACTGCGAATGAAACTGCATCCAATTCCGGTTGCTAAAGTTATGTAAGACAATTGAATGGAGCTCCTCAGTCTGTAATGGTAGGCGGGGGATAGGCTGCTGCAACCCAAACTGCCTAAGGACCCGATCAGGCTGATGCCACTCCACTATAAACATGCATATCAGTGGCACAACCGCCCTCCAAATGTGCCGACCTCTCAAGCAACTAGCTGGTAATGCTTGGATGACTTGTTCCGTGTAAGGCTCCCAGATAATCTATTAAATGAAATAATATTTATGTTAAATTAAGAGGATTTTTTGCAAATGTATTAAAATGTCTCATATAACATAACAAATTTCATAATAAAGTAACAAACCTCATCACCACGATTAGTATCAAGCATGTATCGGATCTGACCAATCTCATGTGTAGGAGCATAATATACAGTCCGTTCCCCAATCCATCTACATTTCAAATATTTTTGTTATGATGATGGAAAATAAAATAATTTGTATGAAAAATTTGCTTAGCATATACCTTTGCCCTAGTGGTGCATCTGGAATGAACCGAGGTACGTTGATTCTTGGCGCAAGAAAAGGCAATCTCTCCCATGCCCATAGCTGCAAAATCGGTAGTGCACCTGAAATCTGTGACACTAATGGCAATCTGCTTGCTGTGCATAGCTCCCTATACAAGAAGCTTAGAGTGGCTGCACCCCAGCTATATTGGCTTATCATGCCAATATCCTCTAAGAATGGAAGGTAAATCAATGAAATGCGTCCAGTTCCCTTCCCTGATAACAACTCCCCAGATAGAAGCCGCAAAATATATGCACGAACATGACGTTCCACAGTCTCGTCATTAGCTCCATTAGGAAGCTCTGAAAAATTATCGATGAACCACCGTATCCTAACAAAACACCCCCTAATCTCAACAGATGGTGGACTAATCCCCAGTAAACGCTCACATATAGCAGTCCAATTTCCTGAAGTCCGCCCAATAACTGGAAGACCATCTATAGGCAGACCAGTCAAAATAGCAACATCCTGTAGGGTAATAGTCATCTCCCCACCAGGCATATGAAAGGTGTGTGTCTCAGGCCTCCATCTCTCAACTAGTGCAGTGATTAAATGCCAATCAAGCTGAAAAAATGATAACTGCACTACTCCATAAAATCCACTCTGCCTAAGCAACACCGCAATACGTTCATCGAGTTCATCGATGTGCCTCAAACTTGCATTACGTCTACAATTGATCACATCATTAACAACTTCACCAGTGTGGTTCGCCTGCGAAGTACACATTTTTTTCAATTAATTTTGCATAAAAGGATTTTTTAATAATTTACCATCTTAATTACTTAATTTTTTTACCTCATTAATCCAAATCGCATTGGATCTATGTTGGCGCTGTAAATGTAATAACTCCGGGTCATATGGTCCAGGATTCACGTACTCAATCGGAGGAGAAGCCATATCTACAAATAATGCAATAACAAAGACAGATGTAATTTACTACATAAAAAGTATAAACGTAAAAATATAAATACAAATATACAAAATTGAAATGTCAACATAAAAATATTGAAAATAGATGTTAACATAAAAATATTGAAATATTCATAACAATAAACAATTCAATAATGAAAATAAATATAAACATAAAAAAAGCCTACAAATATACATAATTGAAATGTCAATATTAATTTACTACATGTCCAAGTAATACAATATTGCGCCAAGTATAGTCTTATCTTATATTACAATTTCGTTGATTATGGCCGGTCTGACCACATTTACGACAAAATAATGGTCGATCCTCTTTATTTTTCCAATCCATCTCATTTCTCCTGCGAGTAGATTGAGGTCTCCCTATTGCTCGCTTCCATCCCGGATTGGGGACAAGAGGAATTGCACGAGACTTAACCCAATAATCTTTGTGACCTAGGGGTTCAAAGCACGTCGACCATACTTTCAGTGTCTCTGACAGTCTATGATAAGGGGCAATGTAATCTCTATATTCAATTCTGTACACCATACAGGCAGCAATTGCGTGAGAGCATGGTATCTTGCTCTGTTGAAACTTCCCACATGAGCAACTACGCTGTTCTAATTTCACCACCTGAGTATGACCACCTTTCTTCAGTTCATTATTCAATGCAGTTGTGACAACGAAGACCCCATTTGCCCTATCATAGCTTTTAATCTGATGGCCATGAGCCCTATGCACACGATGCTCTAGTACTGAAATACATTCTGGTGTAAAAATATTCCCTTGACCAATTAAATTCGAATATAATACCCGTCGTTCGTCAAAAATCTCCACCAGCTTGTCAAAAATGATTTGCATCATCGCTGTTACGGGTACAGACCTAGCTTTCATTAGCATCTTGTTGGTAGACTCGGCGTAATTCGTAGTCATTACACCATGTCGATGGCCACCGTCATATGCTAATGCCCATTTCGCTCTTGGAATCTCTTGCAACCACTTTAAGGCCCAACTTTGTCTGTCTGACCCCTCTTGTTCGCCTTCAGCACTCCCCAGGCTCTTTTCCAACTTCTGCATCAACTTCTTAAATTTCCTCTTTTGATGCTCGCGCCCTAAAATACATAATAATTTTATGAAATATATTAATAATCTAAACACGGTGGATGATCACATCATTTGTAATATACATTAGTTACATACCAATTTTAACAAGAAATTTTTTCAGACTCTGATTCTTCACTTTAGAGTTGAAGTTGCTGGCAATGTGCCGAATACAATATCTATGTGGGTT
>CATIWJ010102805.1:0-16081 GCA_949640765.1 Croton laevigatus
ACCGAATCACAAAACTGGTTTCCATTAACCAAACCCATTATCATCATATGTGCAAAACAAAAACAAGGAAACCCACAAAACACACCCGGTTATTTACATAATCCCACCATTATTATCTCTAATCACTAATATTATTACTACACTTTTTTATAATCTTATCTTTCACATTCAAGAAGCAGCAGAAGCAACAGCAGCTTTCTTAGTTCTTTTAGCAGTAGGAGATTTGATTGATTTTGGCTGTTTAGGCTTAGCAGAAGCTGATTTCTTCGTCTTCTTGGTTCCTCCAACAACTCTCTTTGTTGGCTTCTTTGCAGCTTCATTCATTGTTTTGTTAACAGACCTTGTCTTCCTTGTTGGAGCTGCTGCAACTGTTGTTGCTTTAGGTTTCTTCCTTTCTGTTCTCTTTGGAACTGCTTTTGGTGTTGCTTCTGATAGCTTATAAGAAGCTTTGATCTTCATAAGCTTTCCTCTTGTCGCAGAATTTTTCAATTGTAAAGCCAATATTTTCTTAAAATTTGCTGGTAATTCTGATTTGTGCTTTTCCTCCATGTATTTGGCTATGGCATAAGGGCTTGATCCGTTCTTTTCATTCAAAGCCAATAGAGCTTCCTTGATCATCTGTGTGATCCACAAATTTGAATCTCAATTCATTTCACATAAACAATTTGAATCTCAATTCATTTCACATAATAAATTAAAGAAAAAGCACACAAAAAAAAAAAGAGTTCATACCTCAAAATATGGAGGATGAGCAGCAGTTTTCGGCTGTTTAGGTTTTTTCTCTTTAGAAGCTCTGGTTTTCTTCTCTTTCACAGGTTTAGCAGTCTCCTCCGGCTTAGCCTCCTCCGTCTCCGTCACAGGCGGTGGCTGCTCAACGACGGTTTCAGCAGCTTCGACTTCTTTTTCAGTGGCCATCTTAAGCAGATATTTTGGGATGGATTTAACAATTACTATCTGATTTCAGGTTATATGACTAATTCTAACTGAAGTGGCATTTTATATATAGAATGAGTAATCTGTGACACAGGCGAAATTTAAACGTGATTGGTTAATTTTATGTTCTAGGGATCGCCAACGTGTCAGAAGAGAAATCTAGAACGTACACGTAGTAAATTAAAACGTTTAGATTTTTTGCCAACTTGTGAGAGGAGAAATCTAGAACGTACACGTGGTAAATTAAAACGTATCGATTTTCTGCTTTTTTAAGTTTGTTACATAAATGAGACATTTTGTGGATAGGAACAGGAAGCATTAGGTCTGGTATTAGATTAGATGGTTTTGTTTGGTGAAACAAAAGTTTGAAAGATTTGTGTTTTTGGGTCGGATTTAGAATTAAATTTCTGTGGCTATTTTAAGGTTTTTTAAATGGAATTTTTTTGGGGAAGAAAGATTGTAAAGTTCAGATTCGAATGTCGTTTAAATGAGGTGAAATGGATAACATTAGAGTGTCGTTTTAAGGTTTTGAAGAAAAACAGTATTTATTTGTAATTTTCTTTCTGTAATTCTATGGGTTAGGAGCTGTGGAAAATGCATGATTTTTTGAGTGATTAATTATAAGTTTTTGTCGGATTAAGAGCTTTAATTTCGAAAATTTAATATTTTAAAAAAATTATATTAATATTAAAAGAATCGATATTATCAATATATCTAATACTAATTTTTTTTTTAAAAAAATCTAATAAATAAAATTGTTAGTATATTCTTCTTATCATATTGTACAAATTTACAATTAATTAGTAAAATCACATAAGGTAAGTATAGCTTCAAGCCAATCCATGAATTTTTATTTTATTTTATTTTTTTTGACCAACACTTTTTTTAACCAGTACGTCGTTAACTAGAATTTAGTCAAAGATTCGTGAACTTAGACACTCGATGATTAATCCGAAATCAAAATTAGAACCAGAACCATTTTCAATTCTTTAGAACTGATTTATTTTTATTTTTTAAAATAATTTCTTTTTTGAACATACATAATTATTAGCTATTGTATGAAATAATTTTAATAAAATTATTTAATTAATTTATTTTATTATAACACTAATTTATATAAATAATATCTATTTATTTATTTTGTTTATCGTTACAATATAAATTTTATCTTTGTACTACCTTCATTTCATAAAAATAGAGAAATATTCATTTGACACAAATTTTATATTCACAATTTTTCCTCATTACCCTTCTTTTTGTTGATTAATTTTTTCTCTTACACAATTATCTTTTACATACAATAATTACTCAAAAGATTATGGACACTTCATAAATAATCTCTTACCAAAAATAAAAATTATCTCTTGAACAATTTGTTCTATAGTTATGAAGTAGTAATAAATAAACCGAATATTTAATAAACTAAAATTAATAAGATTTTAAAATAAATATTTAAAATTTTACAAAAAATATAATTAAATAAAATATGTGATATATTATTTTATAAAGTAAATAATTAATAAAAAGACATGATTATAATTTCATTATAAATTAGTTACAAATTTCTTATAAATAAAAAATAAACTATATGTTATTGGATATTATTAAAATAAGATGAGAAAAATCAAACAATTTTTTTTTTTTAAATGAGAGAAAAATCAAACTTAAAACTTAAAATTTTAAAAATTATACTTATAATAACTAAATATAAGTACAAATGATATTGCATTTTTGGTGCCAATTCTTTGCTCCCAATTTCGGGTTCTAGTACGATTCGGGTTCGTACCCGATACGATTCCTAACTAGACACCAGAGCCACACTGCATTGCAAATTCTTCGGCCACATTCTTCCGTTCGGTTCCAAATTTTTTGTTTCCGATTTGATTCTGTATCGCATTGCAAATTCTTCGGCCACATTCTTCAGTTCGATTCCAAATTTTTCGTTTCCTGTATGATTCCTAGCTATAATTTATAAACCAAACCTGCATTGCAATGCAAATGCTTCAGCCAAATTCTTTAGCTCGGATCCAAATTTTTCGATTCTTGTACGATTCCTAGCTATAAAGCAGAGCCACTTCTGATACGATTCCTAGACAGAAACCAGAAACTTCGATTTGATTCCAAATTCTTCAATTCCGGTACGATTCTTAATTTACTATTATCATAAGAATTTTTCATGCAACATGTATATAAAAGAAAAAATCAATAAATTGATGTTTTCTCAATGGCTGTATTAGCAGCAGCATAGCTAATATATAATACCCATCTGTACTTTCTCAATGCCAAGCATCTCATCCTTTTCAACAAATTTTGCTATATAACACAATTATAAATTTGACAATCTTCAAGCCAAGAAATTATCTCCAATGGAAATTCAGAGAATAAGATTTTAATGCATTTATTATTGGCTAATGTCTTACCAAATATTACAATTTCAATCCACAGGCCACAACACAAAGATTGCATAAATTATAGGGTGCAATTCGACAAATTGCTTCCTCCATAATTTACATGCAATATTTCCTGCTATCTAGGCTTACGTTATAAATAAGCCATACTGCAGGTGCAGCCACAATAATAGCCAACTAAATCTGTGAACAACATTGCTAAGAATACAGATAAAACGCATCTAAACGCGCAAAAGAAAAAAAAAAAAAACTGCAAAAACATCCAAACTGCTCAATCAAAAAATCAATATTATAGAGAAAATGCTTAATTTTTTTTTTTTTTGGCAATTGACAATCACACATCATCACCCAAAGAAACAAAATGAGAATGGAAGGGCTTCAGATAAAAATGGATGGCAAAGAACACAAGTTACCAGAGCACAGGAAGTTGAAATGTATATTCATGCATCTGAATTGCAGTTTCCTAAAAAAGAGTTTCATTTTCTAAACCGAAGAAACTGCGACCGACACACAAGAACATGAATTGATCAGAAGAATGATAAAGTACTGGTAAATTGAAATGTTTAACCATAGCAGAGAAGTTCACAATTAGATATCATATGTCAAGATATTGAAAATATAGATCTAGGGCGGTGGTTAAGGAGAAAATGGAGGTGTTAGATAATACAACAAATTACTAATGCAATAAGGACAAGAGAATAATAATCCGGACCATCTTTTGCACTAGAAAATATAGATGAAAACTTCAGATAAAATCAAAATGCAAAGTGGTTATACATGGTGGGATTAAGGCTCCGTTTTGAAACAACTTCTAAGACAGCATTTGGATTCAAGGTTGAAAAATTTTATGAAACGCTACATTGACATTTCGTCGAATGTGTAATAAAAAAAAAAAGAATTTTGTTAAAAAAACTTTAGTTTGAAGAAGAAAAGTGAACAAACATCAGAAGGGAAAAAATTCAACTAGACCTTTGAAAAGACTTTTTGAACACATTTGAGATTTCAATAAGTGGGTTCGTGTTGGTTGAAGAAAAGAAGTGAATGCCACAAGAATGACTGAGGCTACACATGACAGCAAATCATTTAACCATAATTAAATATTATAAATAAAAAGGCAAAACTAAAAATTAAAAAGAAAAATCTTAAAACTCGGAAAACCAGTTTTCCATATCAATTTTAATTAAAAGAAAAATCTCAAAACTCGGAAAAGCAGTTTTACATGTTGATTTTAATTCCAGCAAGTTTTCTTCAGAAACACCAGTAAGCTATTTCCAAAACAAAAACTTACATGGAAAGATTATTTGATGAGCAAGGGGCAAACAGATAAACTAACAGGTACCACTATGCTCTCCAAATGAGCCCAAAAATATTCCAGAAGTTCAAGAATCAGAATGACTTCCTCTAGCTCTAATGAGAAAGAAGAGAATCAAATTGACACTATAGACTTTTGTGAAAAAAAAAAACTAGTATGAAGAAATACCATCAGCTGGCAAACATCACGCAGAATATCATTTTATGCTAAGTTAAGAAATGAACAGCTTATTCTCCAAAAAGAAACAAAGAAATGACAGCTGAAAATCTTTGTTCCAAGACAGGCAAGGTGTTTTAACAATCTACTAATGCGCCACTTAAAGAAAATAAAACTAATCAATCTACCAATATAAATGACCGTCCTTAGTGATAAAAAGGATGTGTAACCATGCACAAATGCAAAAGACGAAGTTGTGATGGTTCAAACAATCTATAAATGCTAAAAATGTCTCAACCACTAAAAGCATGCATCCAAACACAATTATAATCAGTGCAGTCAGTTACCATCTACTTTAGAAAAAATAAAAATGAGAAATGATAAATGTAATGACTCGATGAAAAAGCAACCAATCAACCATATTCAGATTATCACTTCTTTTAGTTCCCATTTAAATTTCTCATCAGTTTTTCAACCATAATGAAACTTACAAGATGGTTTTCCTAAACAAAAGCTGGCAATCCACAAAACATCAGTTCTCAAGTGAACTTAAACCTGAACAAATAACTTAAATGTAATAAACTCTCTACCGAACACTTAACTTCTCCTAATCTTCAAGTATGAGAAGTATTGCCTATGCTTCAAATGAAAAACATATGAAAGTTGATGCCCTTCATTTTCAAGTTGCAACCACCATTTTGTTATCAACTGCTTAAGGTATAGGGTAATCTTATCTGATATACTCAAATCAATTACGCATAAAGCAGTTGATCTCAGAATAAAATGCTAGTTAACAATGAATTTTGCAGAAAAAATACGGCATCACACTCATAACCCCGCAATGCAGACTAGCATGTCCTTGCCGCACACCAAAATGCTTTAAACTTTGGGAAGCATTTCAATCACTAAATTTAGAGAGACAAGCAATTTACTGTAAAACAATGTCTCCTTTAAGGCATACTATGGTCAATTCTTATTTATTTAGTAAAAATCAGAATACGATGTAATTTACCCCTAAAATCTATTCCCAAACAAGAGGTCTGTATCACCATAAACCCCTGTCCTAAATTAAAAGATTTTGTTTAAAGTAAAAATCTCTCTCAAAACATATAAAACTTGCTCAAGCACCAAATGACATAATGAGAGCCCCAAATACAGCTCCTCAATTTTGATACCATATAATGATTTGTTTAAGAGCTTTGATAATGTTAAATGAACAGCAAAAACAAGCCACTAATAGTTGTTCAGCACAATTCCATACCATTTCATAAAAATCTCAGACCATATTATAGGTTTCAGCTTTTATAATTCCTACATGTTAGGCATACAAACTCTACTATTTTTCTTTTTTACACAAATCTTCAATGTAGTCTCCACAATGCCTCCATCAGCTTGCTTCATATTTTAACTACTGCACCACTTTTAACTCTGAAACCCGTGGTTTAAAATTCCTCTTCCAATCAAATAAGTCTCCCATATGTTTAATTTCAGCTTCTGGATTAACGATCTTAAATAATATTGTCCTTGATGCTGATCATAACGACAACAGGAAACCAATAGCTGGAATTTCAAACAATCCATCCCAATAGTCCTCGAGTATTTCAAACCTAAAGTGAAAGGGAAAATGCCTATTCGAATCTCCAACATATAGAGAGTATTTTACCTAGTCTATGTCCTCTGAAGACATGATCTAAACTAGACAACTTAAAAACTCAGAACACTGCATCATATGGTTCAGAGAAAGAAAGCAAGGAGAAGCATCAAGAGGAAAAAACACAAAGAAAACACCAAAAAAAAAAAAAAAAGTGAAGGAGACATGACTTCAATGGCCTTTTTCTATTTTTTTTCAGCATCAAGCCATTAGCTTGTGACAATTGGTATGCATCCTGCCATCCTTGCACCACCACCTAGACAATTATAATTAGAAGCATAAGCCATTAGTACTTGAGAACTCACATTCAAAAAAGAAATTTTAAGAGCACAAGTCAATAGACATTACCAAATAGTCATACATTTAATAGTAATAACCACGTCCATATGGACGGTCATTTCTGTAATAAGGTGGATATGCACCATACTGCAACACAAACAATCAACATTAGTATGAGGACATTGCCAACAATTGACATAAAGTGAGAGTAGGGAGGAACTGATTACTTACTTCAGGACCATGATAACCATGCGAGTAAGGATCACCACCTGCTTCATAATTGTCTAAAGGATAAAACCATAAAGAACGATAAATTTCATAAAAATCACCATATGACAAAAACTATGAGTAGAAATCAATAAAGTTCAACAAATCAGTCATACCATGATAATGTGTCCCACGAAATGGAACTGATGGAGCAGTATAATCTAACCGGGGCCTCAACCTACTAGGTTCTGCATAATCAGGATCATGGTGCTGAAAGCAAGAGGAAAATCATGAACTCACAAATATACAAAGGAAGGAAACAAAGCCAAAAGCAGTACAGTCTATAGATGAACATCAACTGTAGGAGGAAGAAAGCAAAAGGCAATCCAACAAAAATTTACCTTTAAGCAAGAAAAACAAAATGCAAAAGGATATTAAAAGAGCAGAACTTACAGTCATGTAAAATGGCCTCTTCATTCCATGTGCACCATCCTCATAAAAATATGGGTCATCAAAGTGTGTTCCAATATAAGGCCTATCAAAGGCTTCTGGAGAAAATGACGGTCCCCTAGAGGAAGCATAGTCTCCATGTCCTCTTTCAGGGGCATTAAACCAAGGTCTATTGAAATTAGTCCGTGATGGACCAGCAGCAGCAACACCTCTTCCTGTGGGGTGATAACCACCTCTGACATTACCCCTTCTTCCACCTAAAGCATAAAAAGAATCATCTTTGTGAATGTGAAGGAGGGAGGAAGAGAAAAGAGAGAGAGAGAGAGAGAGAGAGAGGGGGGGGGGGAGGAGCGGGCGGGGCGGGGCGGCGCACGGAGAGAGAGAGAGAGAGAGAGAGAGAACCTCTTCCAATCATTGGCCTCCCAGGAAACATGTCATATCGGTTATCAAAATCATACTCATGGGGACCTATTCTATGAGAATGACCACGTCCTCTATGATAGTAACCCCTACCACGGGGAAAATTTGACCAGTTGAAGTGATTTCCACCACGCCCAAAGCTCCTCGCTGTTGAAAAATGGATAATAAATCAAATGGAACTGCAGAAGCAAATTACAGACAAACAGAAAGATTTTGATTCTCAAAAATAGAACATACAAAATCTTGAAGGGGTTCCACTGCCAGCCCGATCAATTGGAAAGCCGCCGCACATTCCACCTTTCACAGCTTGAGTTTTAGGCATAGGATTTGACAACCTTGCTTTCACTCTCATCTGCAGATACATGAGAATGCAATGAACTTAGCTAAAACAACAATCCATTGGATTCAACACTTGGTTTACCATGCACCATATGAAAGAGTAGACACATGAAACAGAAATCCAACATAAAATAAACCTTTTATTTTTGATATAGCATGCTGTGATATACGGATATGTATGAAAGCTCATGTTTAATTTCTCTACGTCAACAAGGTATAACAGAAACAATAAAAAAGAACTTTTACTAACACTATTCTCATCTAAAAAGAAAACACCATAAAAAAATCCGTTCATATAAAAAAGCCCCTGTGTAAAAAGCAAAATTTCTTGCAGGATTGGAAACTCCAAATACTATACCTTTAAGTTTCCATCTCCCACTTCAGTGTTGTTTATTTTTTCAATGCAAGCAATAGCAGCTTCATGGGATGAAAAATCAACAAATCCAAAATCCTTCCTCTTAGCAGTGGACATGTTTCGGGCCAGTACAACACGCACAATCTCCCCACATCCTTTCAAGTGCTCCCTAACACGGTCTTCATCCCAGTAAGGAGGAAGGCCATCAAGGAATACAGTCTTCACATTGGCCATAACTTCTGGATCAGGTTCACGTATAGGTTCAGCAAATGCTACTTTAGCTGTTCTCTCAGCATGACCAAATGCAACATCCGGCTTTTGAAGCCTCTTGTATGCATGCATTGCATTAGCATGGCAAGAGAATTCAAGAAATGCAAAACCACGGCTCCTCCCTTCATGCTGGACATCTGAGACAAGAGTAATGCTTTCAACACCTTCAACACCATATTCCTTCAACTTTTGTCTTATCTGCCAACAAGCTTAGATATCAATAAACAGATGCAAGAGGTGAATATGGAAAACATCTATGAGATACTTACAGCTTCCTTTGTCCATGTGTTGCATATATTGCCCAGAAACAAAGTATCATTGTCCTCACTTGGTGCTGTCCCACATCGCTTTCCACAAATCTATAAACATATAAAGGGTCAGAATAAAGCCTAAAAATGTTTGTAAGAAAAACCATGAGGAGATTCATACCACAGGGTTTCTCATTTCTGACAAAGCACGCTTTGCATGCTCCTTGTTTGCAAATTTCACAAATGCATATCCCTTCTTATTTGGTGAAAGATTCATATGTAAGCGAACTTCATCAATTTCACCCATTTTCTCAAATACCCTTCTCACGTCCTCCTCTTTAACTTCTTTATCCAGGCCACCAACAAATATTTCAAACTCTTTCTTAATTTTTCGCTCCTTTGCAACAGCTGTTAATTCCTTTTGCTCCTCTTTTAGGGCTTCATCTTCTTCAAATGGTTCCTCAGGATCATCTTCTACAAAGTCATCCTCACCATGATCTTCAAAGTCCAACCTGTCATCATACTCCTCAGGATCATCTTCTACAAATGCATCCTGTGCACGTTGAGTCTCTTCCACTCGCACCTCGTCTCCAATATTTTCTACTTTATCAACAGCCTCTATTTCCTTATTTTCCTCTATTTCCTTGTTTTCCATGCTATCAGTATAATTTGTCTCATGCAATTTTGCTTCCCCTTCTTTGTCTACACTCATTGGTTCTCGATCCTTATCAACCTCATTGGAAGGTAACACATCCATTGCAATTTGCTTCTCCTCAGGTTGCTCCTCCTCCTCCTCCTCTGGGTCCTCTTCAACAATTGCAGTTTGCTCATTCTCAGTTCCTTCAACAACTGCAGTTTGCTCCTTCTCAGGTCCTTCAACAATTGCACTTTGCTCCTTCTCAATTGCAGCCACTGGTCGATTCTCTTTTTCAGATTCAACTTCAGGTTCTTCCAAGTTAATTACAGTTTTTCCTTTATAGATAGATTCCATAACATTTTCAGCAGAAGATGCTCCCACTTCACTATTATCTTCTTCCTTCTTGATGAATTTCCCAACATTTTCATTAGCAGGTTCCCCATTCTTCGACAAGTAAAGTCCCTTCACATCCACCACTTCTTTATTTACAGTCTCCTCATCCTTAACCTTTACAGATTCCTCTATCATAGGCGTCTCCACACAAACAGCTTTTTCTGCAACTGATGTTTTAGCCTTTGCAGGGGTCCTTCTAACTACCTTCACCACTTTCTTCACTATTTTCTTGCGGGGTGTGACTTTTGTTTCAGGCGTCATCAAATTAGCATCAATAGATTCAGGCGTCATTAAAGTAGCACCAATTGATGCATTGGCTCCTTCTGCTAAATTAAAAGAAAACGAATAACATAAAACCATCAAGAAAAAGGTAGTAACCTCATCAAAACGTGGTGAAGCATAAAAAATTATATTTAACTCAATAAAGTTATTTTTTCTTCTCCTGTCTAATTCAGAAATGCTCAAATTGAAAGCTAAGTAATTTAAAACTAATGCATATTAGCTTCATAACGCCCTAGGTCAAAGTAATTCAATAATACCTGTAGATTGTTCAGACTTCGAATCAGAACCAGCAACCGGAGGGGTTATGGTGGCTTCGTTGTTCTTTCCAAGCTTTGCTTTGGCAGTAGCGCCGAAATTTGTCTCTGCAATTTTTGGAGAGGCGGTTTCCAACGCAGAATCGGGTGTGTTTTCGGTGGCCGATTTCTTGATCTGCAGCGCCTTTCTTCGAGTCGCCGATTTCGCTCTGGTCCTCATGTCGATATGTATCGTATGAATGGTTTTGGTTTTCTGAACGCTATAGAAAGCAGGCAACAAATTACAAAAGTATAATTGAAGGTCTGTAAATTTTGCAAAGTGAACACAATTTTTTGCTTTGTTTGGGATAGGGTAAAATTACGAGGGGTGAAAAATAAACAATGGAAAAAAAAAAAAAAAAATATATATATATATATATATATATATATATATATATATATATATAAAATTGAAATAATTAAGTTGGTTGCAAATTTAAGTTGTTTATGGCAAGGCTTATTGTATATTTAGGCCAAAACCATTATGATGCCCTATGTACTATCGTCTTTTTTTACATAAGTTCGGTCGTCCATCTTGTGGCATTTTTAAACTCTTGTATTATTTGTGTGCATCACACGAAATCCTTTCATAACTAAATGAACGGAGCGAGGAAAACAACACCAACACAACTCTCTCTTTCTAACTCTTTCCTCTCTTTAAAAAAAGCCTTTTCTTGTTGCTATTGATGTTGCTACTGCTGGTGGGCTCACCAGTAGTAGCCACCTCAATTTTTCTATTTCTTGCTTTCCTTTTCAGTTTCTTTGTAGTTTTAGTTAGTTTTGTTAGAAATTTTGGTATGTTTAAGTGATAATTTATCAACTTTGAGCATAATAATTTAATGAAAAAATTGCGTTTTGAATGACGTCTAATATGTCAAAGTATTATACGCAATGAGAGCTTTCCAACGGTATATTATATGCTCAAAACGGATTTAAGGTGAATGAGAAATTGAATCTCAAAGTAAGCTTGGGACAAAGGAATAAATGGGCTAAAAATAACCAAATCTCACATTGCTTAGGAATGGGATGTTGGAGTGGTTTATATTGAAATATCATTTTGTAATGTGTAACAATTTAAGTATAAGTTATACTCTCTCGCGCACGAGGCGCGCAAGGAGGTGCAAATCCAAGCTCGATCCAGCAAGTTCAATCTTTAATTCAACATGCTGCCTATATAATCACTTATTGTCTTCTATTTTTGCACCTTTTGCCAATCCGAATTTTCCACAGCAAGTTTCGAATTTTATCAACAAATTCTGAATTTATTACAGCGAATTATGAAAAATCTTTTCCTTCCAGTTTTTCGTTTGGGCAGTCTCTAAATCTAGGCTCCGGTGATAAGCTCTGTTCGCAGTTGTATTCGCCTACACTGCTGTTGTATCCTAGGAGACAATTGTCTAGTACGGACAAATCTCGTCTTAAGGAGACTATTCATATAGGCCTCAGTTATTCCGTTTTCTTCATCTTCTCCTTCTCTGGTTAAAGGTTTAAGTTCAGTTTATGGGTTTATTCTTTATTTACAATTTGTTTACATTTTGTTAATTATATATTAATTGTAATTTATTATCTGCAATTTCTGATTAATCATATTTTATTTTCTATTTCCATACCAAAGCGAATCTAACAATCTTAAGATGAGATTTAATTAGGAATTGCACAGTTACCCTAACTAAATTTACCTTAACATTGGAGAATTTAATTGGACTATTCAGATTTGGACTGTTTATAATTAATAGTTTATTTTGTTATTTTCAAAATTGTTTACTAATTTGATTTATTTCGAAATTTCATATTATGGCTAATTTGATACCAACTAACGCTAAAAGCAATGGTACTGAAAATCAAAATGGACAAAGTGGTCCTATTGGTACTGGTTCTGGAAACCAAATTGGACAAAGTGACCACTTGTGATTTCTGGTTCTAGTTCTCAGCAAATGATGCCTAACAAATCTGGGCTTGTTTCAGGTTCACACCCTATGTCGATGCTAGAAAGGCTAGAGAAATTCATTGGAAGTGCGAATTTCAAAGTATGGTAGCAAAAGATGCTGTTCTTTCTCACTAGCATGCAGTTGCACAGATTTCTGATAGAAGATCCTACTGTTGTACCTAAAGGTGTGGTGGATGCTTCTCTTCAGTTGGCTGTTAATGCGTGGAATCATTATGATTATATTTGCAGGAATCATATATTGAATGGTTTATCACCTGAATTGTACGAGGTGTACTTTGCTAAACAAACTGCAAAGGAGGTGTGGGATTCCTTAGATAGAAAATATCGAACAAAAGATGCTGACGCAAAGAAATACTTGGTAAAATAGTTTCTCAACTTTAAGATGATTGATTCCAAATCTATGGTGGGTTAGGTGCAAAAACTCCAACTTTTGATTCATGGGATGCACGTTAAGAGAATGGAGACAAGTGAATCCTTCCAGGTGGCTGCCATTATCGAGAAATTACCACTTGGATGGAGTGAATTTAAAAATTATTTGAAGCACGAAAGGAGATGTCTATCGAGAAACTGATCGTCCGACTCCGAATTGAGGAAGACAACAGGAAATCTGAAAAGAAGTACCTTGTTGCTTCGAGCCAACCTGAGGCTAAGGCCAACATTGCGAAAGTCAAAAAAGACTCCAAGAAAGGCAAGAAGTCTGCTGGGTCTAAGTTAGGACTAAAAAGAGGCGTTTCCAAGAAATATAAGTTCAAGGAGAAATTCTTCAACTGTGGCAAGATGGGACACAAGTCCTCTGATTGTAGGAAACCTACAAAAGACAACAAAAGTGAGGCTAACACTGTGGAGGCTATTGCCAAAGATATGTCTGACATAAACCTCTACGCAGTCATTTCTGTGATCAACTTAGTTGACTTGAACCCAAGAGAATGGTGGTTCGACAAGAGAATGGTGGTTCGACACTGGTGTTACATACCACATTTGCTGCGATAAAGGGTCTTTTGCTAGATTGAATCTTACTGATGATGGGGGCATGCTACATATGGGTAACGATGCTGAATCTGAGATCAAGGATCGTAAAACGGTGATTCTAAAGAAGACTTCTAGAAAAGAAGTGAAATTGCATAATGTTCTATATGTTCCAGACGTAAGGAAGAATTTAGTTTCTGGGAGTCTTCTGAGCAAGCATAGCTTTAAAATTATTATTAAATCCCAGAAGTTTGTTTTGTCTAAAGGGGGCATGTTTGTAGGCAGGGGATATGAATATAATGGAATGTTTAAATTTAATTATATCTCCTGTAAGTTCAATTCTATTGATATGAATAAGAATATCACTTCTTCTTCTTATATGGTTGTGTCGTATGATTTATGGCATGGTAAACTTGGACACGTAAATTATAATTTGTTGCGACAATTAATTAATTTAAATCATATACCCTCAATTGATTTTAATAAAAATCATAAGTGTGAAATTTGTGTTGAGACAAAATTAAATAGATCTTCATTTCATTTATTAAAAGAAATTCGGAACCACTTGATTTTATACATACATATAATTATGATTTGAAATTTGTTCAAATTAAAGGAAGAAATAAATATTTTGTTACTTTCATAGACAATAGCACAAAATTATATTATGTATATTTGCTTAAAAGCAAAGATGATGCTTTAGAGAAATTTGTTCTCTTTAAGCAAGAAGCATAAAACTAACTTAATAAGAAAATTAAGGTGGTAAGAAATAATCGTGATGGTGAATACGTTGTACCATTTGGCGAGTATTGCTCCCAATATGGTATTATCACGAAGTAACAGCACCATATTCTCCTCAATCAAATGGTGTAGCTGAGCTTAAAAATTGCACATTAAAAGAAATGATGAATGTGATGCTAACCAGTTCTGAGTTGTCATAGAACATGTGAGAGAAGCTATTTTATCAGCTAATTACCTTTTAAATAAGGTACCCCATAAGAAATAAGAAACAAGACAAGACTATAAAGAGTTATGGAAAGGTAGGAAACCTTCCTATAATTACTTGAAAGTGTAGGAGAGTCTTTCGAAGGTAATAGCTCTAGTACCGAAGAGAATGAAAATTGGTCCAAAGACAGTGGATTGTATCTTTATTGGATATGCAGAACATAGTAATGCATATCGATTTCTTGTGCATGAATCTAAAAATCTAAATATATACAAGAATATTATCATGGAATCGAAGGATGCTTTATTCTTTGAGAATGTTTTTCCATGCAAATTAAGAGACACTGGATTAGGATCCAAACGGTATCACGAGACTATTAAAGAGGGAAATAGTCATGATATTCAACAATCGGATGTTGAAAATTCTGAAGATCTTCAACAAGTGGTTGAAAGGAATCCTCAATTGGAGGATGATATAGAGTCAGAGGTAGAGCCTTTAAGAAGTAAAAGAGCAAAGGTGGAGAAATCTTTTGGACCAAATTTCATAACCTACATGCTAGAGGCAGAACCTCGAGCCTACAGTGAAGCTGTAAGTTCAATGGAAAGTCTTTTATGAAAAGAAGCCATAAGGAATGAACTGGATTTCATACTGCAGAACCATACATGGGAATTAATGTATCTTCCTCCTAGAACCAAACCCCTAAGTTCCAAGTGGATTTTCAAACGGAAAATGAAAGGAGATGGAACAATTGATAAGTACAAGGCTAGACTAGTTATAAAAGGTTATAAACAGAAGAAAGGCTTTGATTACTTTGATACTTATTCTCCTATGTCGAGAATAAACTCCATTAGGATGATACTTGCAATCGCCGCATTGCGGAATCTTGAAGTACATCAAATGGATGTGAAGACCGCTTTTAATCATTCATGTGAATATATTTTGCTATGTACATAAAGAGCTAAAGCCTTCATTTTAGTTTATAGAACTTAAAATTTAAGATTAAAACAATTATAAGAAGTTGTATTTGGAGTCCATCAGAGTTGGTAAATAAGCTGCTCTTGTGTCTAAGAGGACAAAGTTCGAGTCCCCCTCCACATCCAGGTGTGTGCGTTATATTTATGTTAAAAATATATATATATATAAGAAATTTTATGCCATTAACTCAAAAAAGCAACTTGAGTGTAGTAGTTAGTACCCTTGGAAGAAATATTCATTGTAAAACTATTTTGTGAATATTTTTATAAATTACTTGAGCATAAATGTTATTACTTTTAAATTTGCTCTCCTAATTTGAATCATGTGATACTATTTTTTATTTGGAATTGCAATTTCATGTTTTTAATATTTTTAATTATTGAATTTTAAAAATATGGAGACAGTTCAAACCGCCCTATAATGAATACTAATATATTTTTTTTAAAAAAAATTAGCATCAAGACTTATAGAGACGGTTGCAATTGTCCTTAATTACAGGGCATATGAACTAAAATAATTTGAACATAGAGGCGGTTGCAAATACTCCTTGGCTAATAACAAGTAAATTGCTAATAATTCGGTGTAGTATTCAGTAATTCCAATTTTTTTTAAT
>CATIWJ010102890.1:0-18613 GCA_949640765.1 Croton laevigatus
AAAATAATTGAATAGAAATTGCAAATAATAATAGAATAATTACAAAATACAAATAAAATATAATATGTAAATTGTAATTAAACAAAAATTAAAATAAGTAACCAAATTTAAACCTTGAATTGGAAAATAGAGTAGTAATAATAACCGAGGCCTGTATGAACAGTTTTCTTAAGACGATTATTGCTTGCGTAGGCAGTCGTCTCCCAGGATACAACGGCGAACGTCGGCGAACACAACCGAGGCAAAAACTTATCACCGGAAGCCTATGGAACTAAGCATCCTATCACAAAACAGAATAGAAAACAAAAGAAGATTTTCAAGAGAGAATTTACGTTCTTGTTGTGTGTAAAATCAGAAGGAAATCATCTCAATTTATAGGCTACAGGAGGAAGGGGAATTAATGGAAAATAATGGCAATTAAGTGCTGAAACGTCAGTTTTAAACAGGTCATAAACCATATTTAAACTGGCATTAAATTGCAGTTAATCCATTATTAAACCTGCTTTAAACACTGCAGTAAATGATAATTAAAAAAATTGACACAGCTTTAATTTAATTTCTTGGTGGGCAAAAAATTATGGACAATATTATGCACGAAAATGGGCTTGAAATAACACAAATTAATGTCCAATAATTCTTTGTCCTGAACTCCTTTTGAGTTTCAATTTCTCATTCATCTTTAATATGTTTTGAGTATATAATATGTCGTTGGAAAGCTCTTATTACATAGAATACATTGACATATTTCACGTTATTCAAATCGTAATTTTTTCATTAAATTATCATGCTCAAAAATTGACACAATGTCAATAATTATGCCATTAATAACCATTAATATCCCACAAGTAATCCAGAAAGCTATTTGTTATTGGCATGAGTTCACAGAGATGGAGCAACTCCAATGTCCTTCAACTTCCAATGAGGGAATATGATTGCAGTCTTGGATTCCACCAGAGGCAGGAGCTTTAAAAATCAATGTAGATGCAGCAATTAATTCTAATCGGAAGCTCGGAGCTATTAGAGTAGCGGTACATAACTGTTTGTGTGAAATTATTGATTGGAGAGTAAAGTAATTCCAGTATATATAAGACCTTTTAATTTTAGAAGCACTTGTGATTCGTAAAGTGTTAGAGCTTGTTAGAGATAAAGAATGAAAGGGTTGCATCATTCAATCAGATTTGAGATTGGTAGTGGAGGCAATCTATGGCAGAGCGTTGGTTTCATCATCAGGTGATGAATATTATCATAGATATTCGAAGATTGCTATCTGATTGTTGTAATGCATATGTGTTTATACTGAGAAACTGTAATTTTCTTGCACATAAGTTGGCAAGAGCATCTTTAAAGGTGATTTTTTCTTGCAATATTAATGCTCAGGCGACTTTTTTTGCAGAACTCTATGTAACTATTTTTTCATTAATGAAACTATCTATGTTAAAAAAGAAAAAAAAAATTCCCGCTTTCCGATTTTCATATACCAAACTTCCCTATTATTATAAAAAAACTCAACCAAAAACTACCTAGTGTGCAGTAGATATGGTTCATCGAGTTCACACGCGAACTTCTCCACTTTGATGTAGGTATTCTGTAAATAAGAGCTATAATAGTTTGTTTATAATCTTCAAATGAACAGTATAAACAAACTATAACCGTTATAAAAAAAATAATGAACAGTTTATAAACAAATAATAAACAAACTATAAACAAAAATAGTAGAGCATTTGGGTCACCGGAGCTGCCACCAATTTTACCCCAAAACAACTAAAAATCTCTAAGAAAACAACAATAATCAGGCAAGAAATCACAATAAAATATCTAGACAATTGAGAAAAAATTGGATTAACTGTTTTTAAACTAAACATAAACACAAGATAAACAAAACTCCAATAACAAAAATGGTCCTGATTAGAAAATCAAAACCGTTCAGCACACAAAATCCTCAATCAAGAAAGAAGAAGAGAACAATATTCACTGACAAACACTACTATAAAAAATTTTCTAAAAGAACACTATAAGAACCTTTTTTTTTTATTTATTTTTTATTTTTTTCCCCGACTTACATGATAAATTATCTATACTAAGTCCCGAGATAAATTTTAGAGGGTGACAATTAACAGAAATTGACTTTGTATTATAAATTTTATATGACTACAAATTCAACAGTTTCAATTATTTTATATTTAATTTATAATACATAGTTAAATTTTGTAAACTGTAAAATACTGAAATTGATCTCGAGACTCAGTATAGACAATTTACCGTAAGGGGAAAAAAAATAAAAACAGTTTTTGTAATATTAGTCGCGCTAGACAAAAAGCTTTTCCCTTTATGATATTATCCCTCATTTTAAACCAATACATATTTGTTTGTATTGGGCCTCGTAATTGCAAATTAAATCGGCCCACTCAGTACATATGTTTATCGGAAAATTGTACTAATGAATAGCCAGTTTTAATATTTCATTTACTAAAATGACACATATTTTTAAATATTAAATAAATGTCTTTTTTTTTTAAATATTATGTAAATTTCAGTTTTTAGCTATCAATAAATATACATACTTATTATATATATATAAATTAATGTGCATATTTATCAATGTTTTGAATAGTAAACATATATACATTTACTCATATCTTTTTGGTAAATATAAGTATTAAAAAAATAAATTTAGTTAGTACTTCAAACTTATTTATATTTTTCAAAAATAAAATTATAAAAAGTGAAATTTATTAATTTTCCACATATTTATTTATTAGATTTTAACTCAACTGAAAATTATTTTCTAACATAAATTTGTAAATGAAATTTTGTTTGAGAGTGAAATTGTAAATGGAATTGATTCATTGTATTTCCAATTAAATATTAAAATAAATAAAACATCAAAATTTTCAAAAAATCAAATTTTAGTTTTCTTATACTATTATTTCAATTGTGTTGTATTTAATTTATAATATTCTATACTTTTTTTAGTCCTATATATATAGAAAATTTATAAATAATTATTTTTTAGAAGAGAATTAGATTATACATTAGTTGATTTTATTTCATAACTTTTTAAAATATTAATTTTAGAAATTGAAGCAATAATATTTAATTAATAATTTAATTAAATTTTGACTTTTATTGAAGCTACTTTTAGATACGAAATAATATTGTAGCTGTAGGTTAAACTCGACATCCTGAACCTTCCACTTTGAATAGCTTTGCACCAAATTAGTGTCCATATATTCTTAATTATTTTCTCTTAAACGTTTAATTTTTTTTGTTGAAAAGTTGTTAAACGATAGGTGTTCTATTGTCGTTTGCAAGTGATAATATTCTTTATTTAATTTCTGTCGTATTATAGTTTTGTCTTTATGTTATATTTTATAAAATACATTATGTTGTACCTACAATTTGTCATCGTCTTATGTTTTGTCTTTTTTTTGGAAAAATTTTGTTGTTTTCCTGTTAATTTGTAAAGAAAATGGGCTAATAGAGAGATAAATTAAATGTTCTTAATTATGGTTAAACCGACATTTTCAGTTAGTTGCTTCAAGGCTGTGTATACCAAAATGAATATAACAAAATATTGGTTTTTGCATTTTTACATTTATAATGTGTAAGGTGGTTTTTAAAATAATTAAGCAGTTTGAAACTATTATTAGGGCGGACTACCTTATAAGCGAATATCCGTCCACACTGACATTTTAAAAAGGTTTATATTATCTTAATATCATGAAACACAATTATATATATAATTTTAAAACAATAATTATAAAAACACACTTGAATTACAATTATAGAACATCCAACAAACTAATTTTGAATTTATTTTAAAGTCAAGATGATAAGACAAGCTCACATGTTGAACTTAAACTTCACAAATTCAAATAACACGAAGTAATTCTTCTTCTTCTTCTTCTTTTTTATTTTTATTTTTATTTTTATTTGAATTTTCATTTCCTTTTAATTTTCTTTTAGATTTTGTGTATAAAAAATATATTTGTGGTGATTTTTACTTGGATTGTGTTGTTGTTTGTTCTGATTTTTGTGCTTGGTTATTATTTGTGGTGGCTAGGGTTTGGTTAGAGTTGAAGATTAGCTGTATATACTGGTATGCGGAGCATATATGGAGTATATATACTGTTTCTTGGAGGAGAGAGAATTGATAATAACGTCTAGGGTTTTGAAGAAGAAAAAGAGTATATGTACTAGTATATACAAACCATATATACTAGTATATAAGTCATATATACTATTATACGATTCATATATACCGATATATATAGTTCATATATATATTGGTATATGATTCATATCTACCGTAAATATGACTTGTATACTAGTATATATGACTCATATATGGTTCATATATACTAGCACATATCATCATCTTCTTTTCCAAAATTTTAGCCGCTATTAAATTTTCTCTTTATTCGAACTCGTATATTGGCATATATATAAGGTATATATTCGGTATATACCAGTAAACACAATTAAAAAAGATAAAAGAAGAAGTCATGACAACAATGGTGGCTTGAGAAGGAAAAGGAGAAGAAGAAGAAGCAGTGGTAGCTAGGGCAGTGGTGTGAAATGATCTTGTCGTCGGTGGCAGCTGCACTTCTTTACCTTCATTTGTTTTTGAGAGAGGCTGTCTTCCGTTTTTATTTTTGTGTTTTCCTTTTATGTATTGTGAACTGTTGTTTTAATTTATTAAGTGTGTGCAATGGCGTAGCCAGCCAAGCAGGGAAAGGGACCCATTTTTCTGGCAGCAAAGCAGCAGTGGTAGTAAAGAATCAAAGGCTGCAGTGGTGCAGAATCAGAGGAAGAAAGCTGAGAATGGAAAAAGAAGAAGAAGATGAGGTGTTTTAATTTGAAATATATTATTTTTTTGAAAAATCAAAACGGCATCGTTTTGATATGTAAAAAAAAAATTGAATTAATGGAACGGTGCATTTTAGGTTACAATGAAATGCATCGTTTCATTAAATATCAGATATCTTTCATTCCTTTCTTTCTTTTTTTTCTTTCCTTCCTTCTTCTTCTTTCTTTCTTTCTTCTTCTCCGGCGAGCCTCTGTATTTTCCAGCACGCTTCTTCATTTTTTTCTCAAAACTCTATAGGACCCAACGCTGGCCCCAATGTGGCTTCGCCACTGAGAGTGTGTCTTTAATATTAAGGATATTTTTGGCTATAAAATTTATTTGGTTACCTATCTTCAGGAAAAAAAAGAATCTCATTATTCATTTACAATTTATAGAGAGAAGAATATGGTTAAAGAATCCTAGAAGAAAGAATATAAAGTAATTTAATAAATATTAAAATACAATAATTTATAAAATTAAAAATAATGAAAATTATGGGAAGTTAATTAAAATTTAGCGTTTACTTAATTTATTTAAATTCCTTTTCTAATATTTTTATGAAAAAAAAAAAAAAATTTCAATTGGTTCTGTAATTGTTAAGTTTCTCGTTGATTCTCCATGACGTTGGTTAAACCTCAAAAGTGAACAGGCCATTATCTCGTGTTCATATGGTCTAAGGAAATACGTTGGAGCCAGTGATCGACGGTCCAGATTTCATCAATTTAGTAGTATTATCTTTTTTAACCACACCCAATCTTTACTTCACTTTCGCGGAAAAAATTATTTCCCGGGAAAAAAATTACAGCATGATACCAAACGGTCTCACGTATTTCTAGCTATACACGCGAGCACTCGAATCTAATCTCACCCTTCGTCTTCTTCAACCTCACCTCCACACACTCTCTCTCTCTCTCTTCTTAGGATTCCTCTGTCTCCATTTTCCTTTATTCTAACTATGGATGATCCTAAAATTTCACCATTGACAGTTAAATCTGGTTCTTCGTCTCAGCTCAATGTTCCTTCCACGATTTCACGTCCCGCTCTGAATCTCGAAACCGTAACTCCATCGGAGCATGTGAATCGTTTGATTAATTCCAACCAGTACATATCACCGTCGAGAACGATTTATTTTGATAGATTTATTCCCAGCAGATCCAGCTCTAATTTTGCGCTTTTTAATATATCCCCATCTACACCTCCACCTTCGACGAGGAATTCTTCTGCATCTGATGGCGGAAAGGAAGAAAGCCCTAGCGCATATGCGACGCTTCTACGGTCTGCTTTGTTCGGACCTTATACGCCGGATAAAAGGGAGTCGCCGGGACGTAACATTTTTCGTTACAAAACGGAGACGAGGCAGTCTATGCACTCCCTTTCGCCTTTTGGCTTTGATGAAGAGAGACCTGGAGTTAGCCATAGCCCTGTGAAGGCTCCAAGGAAAGTGACAAGATCACCTTATAAGGTAAAGTTACATTTTTTTTTCTTCAAAATCTGATTTTTGAGATTTTGGAGATTTTTTCTTGATTTGTCTTGTTGGACTTATGATTTTTGTTCCGTAGGTCTTAGATGCGCCCGCATTGCAAGATGATTTTTATTTGAATTTGGTAGACTGGTCTGCACATAATGTATTGGCAGTTGGATTGGGGAATTGTGTTTATCTATGGAATGCTTGCAGTAGCAAGGTGAGTATTGGGTAGGATAATTGTTAGGACTTGAGTTTTCTTGCGATTTCCTGAGATTTCTTCTAATTAACTATCATTCATTCTTGGTTTGGTGAAATAGGTTACCAAATTGTGTGATTTGGGGATTGATGATAGCGTCTGCTCAGTGGGATGGGCTCAGCGTGGGACACATCTTGCTGTTGGGACTAGCAATGGGAAAGTCCAGGTTAGTATTATTTTGTCATTCTTTACACAACTGATTTGAACTTATGTCTATAAAGTTTAGTTGCATTTGTTTCCCTAATGTATATGAATTTTACATAATACCCTATAATGTAACTTTAGACTGATACACATTTTAAACAATTTGATGATGAGAAAGAAAATATAGACATTTTAAACAATTTGATGTTAACAAGTTGACAGTCTGTCCTAAAGACTTGGGTATTGATTAACAATACTTTAGTGCAAGAACTTGTAACTTGATAGTGGAGCTTCAAGAGCCAAGCTGTCCAAATGGAGGGCCTGATCTCTGATGTAACTTGAAGTGTTCTATAAGCCAAGCAACATAACTATGTAAACCCTCTAGACTCTAGAATTGATTAATCCATCAATTTTTAATGTATAGCTGTAACTTAATTTTAGAGAAATTTCGTTCTTCCTCATTTATAGATAGATATTGTTGCCTGAACCTAGGAGCTCCTTTCAGAATTTTCTATTAAATTAAAAATAGATGTTGGAATATGTAAATATTGTAGAACTACCAAGACTGCATAAAAATTGTTATATCAGTTACAGTGAATAACAAGCAAAACCCAATGCATTTGAAGTGAAAAAGTTGTGTTTGTGAGTTACCTGTAATGTTACTTATGTTTGCTAAATGTCTGTATGAGAGTGGACATTTATGTGTTTCTGGTTCATTGTCTGTTTACCTCTATAGTTCTTGTGTTATTATTATGAATCTTGGAACCCATATAGTATTCTATTGCTAGTGCTGATATATTTCATAATACACACATGCTGTTTATGATTTTGTTGAAATTTGTAAGATCATTCCTGCATAAGAAGTAATTCCTATCTGAGACTTGGTTTATCTCATTATCTGCCTGCTCATGTTTGATATGAACTCACAATTAAGTAATTCCTATCTGAGTATCATTAAATCATATGTATGCATGATGGACTTGCACCAAAGCATGGCAATGAAGCTGGGACCGCTGAATTTGTTTTTCTGTGATATGCAGAAGTTTCTGAAAATGATATATTTGGAATTTATGATAGATAAATTCAGAATTTAGCTTCTACTCTTTTGAATATCTTGTAATGAATCATTGCTGAGGAATATCTTGTAATGATACTAATGAATTTCGGTAATGTTGATAATGGATAATTGAGTCATCAAAATTTCAGTAATTCGGTAATAGTTAATCGGTACCAAATTCTCACCCCTACAGTCTAGAGTCTACTCGTGATTCATGTTCAGTTTTTTCCCCTTTTTTAGTTCTGCTTGACCCTAATTTTAGTTGTACATAGCTATTGTTGAAGTTTGAGCAGCTAAAATTGAATGAATCAATTCTCTATCTCACACGTTCCTAAAGTTGAAACTGGCAATGCATTATAGCCCTGTTCATCAACTTGGTTTACAAGTGATCTGATACGTGTGGAATCTGTTAAGTGAAAATAATATCAATTGTTAACTGGAGAAATTAAATTAGCTGAAACAATAAGTGAAAAGAACATAGAAATTTAGGCACAATTAGCTTGAGTGAATGTCCATCTGTCATTTTTTATAGTAAGAGATTGCACAAAGTTAACCCATTGAATTAGCATATATCAGTAGAACATCTGCTAATTTGCTTTGAGAAAGCATCAATTGCTTGATACAGCCAAGCATGAAATGTGGAACATCAGCTATAAGCTTCAAGATATGTTTCTTTTCAAATTGGTCATTGTGCACTTAAGAACAATTTGTGATGTTTGTTTTGAACTTAGCAGAAGAGTAGAAATAGAAAATCTCAAGATGAGAAACACAAAAGAATGAGACAGGGTTTTTTGCAAATTATTTATGGATAATCATGTGGTAGAGAGAGATTTAATTGGTCTTATTATTTCTCACACTCTCTTTGTAGATGACAGAAGAATACAAATAATAAATAAAGATTTGTTAACCTAACTATGTTACCTTAGCATGCTTGTCATGATGATGCTTAAAATATAGCTTCAGAATATGTCATAATTATTCTTGATTATTTTGACATCTTGGTGCAGTGCTCTGTTTTGCTTTACTCTCAGTAACCTTGTTTTAGTTAATAAAGAGGATATTTAGGATATGTTCGGTAAAACCATAATGTAATGTAAGTCCATCGCATTAACACTTTTGATTATGTTACTTTGCATTTGATTATAGTTTGCCAAATTTACCTTTAGTCAAATGGAGTTACCAGTATTGCAATTATATCATCCTCCTATTGCTGCAAAAACAATTATGGTTCCAAACTTTAAGCATTAACTCTTCCCTTGGTGTTTGAAAATAATACTTGGATTAGATATCCTTAGTAAAACCATAGTTTTTTTCCTTGGAAAAAGACCTCTTTTAGGAAGGCTGCTATTCGGATGTAATGTTTGCTGTCAGTATGAAAGAATCGCTGTGTTTATACTTTACTACAATTGTGCAAGCCATTGTGATTGTGCTTTCTTAATTAGTCTGTGGCATGCTTCCTGTCCTTACATCAATGCCTTTAATAATATTTGTGTGTAGATATGGGATGCATCTCGTTGTAAGAGAGTAAGAACCATGGAGGGCCATAGATTGCGTGTTGGAGCCTTGGCCTGGAGTTCATCTCTTTTGTCTTCTGGTAGCCGTGATAAGAGTATTCTTCAGCGGGATATACGTGCTCAGGATGACTTTGTCAGCAAACTCTCTGGACACAAGTCAGAGGTTAGACTTCTAACATTTTCAGTTGGACTGAACATCTTGACCAATTTAACTTTCCACGTTCTTACCATGTTCATGTGGACTTCACTCATTTTTATTCCACTTTTGCATGTTTCTTCCCCGTTGATTTATCCTGTCAATTGTAGTTTATTTAAAATTATCAGTCCAAACTGCCATTCCATCCATTAAATTTGGTTCTTGCCGGCCTAATGTTTGATTGTGATTTAGGTCTGTGGGTTGAAGTGGTCTTATGATAATCGGGAGTTGGCATCTGGTGGAAATGACAATAGAGTAAGGAACAATCTCTTTTCATGTTGAGCTCATCATTCCTATTTTCTATTCAATTTCCCCATATTAAAGACAAATTTTTTTTACCCATTTGCAGCTTTTTGTTTGGAATCAACATGCAACCCAACCTGTCCTAAAATATTGTGAGCATACTGCGGCTGTAAAAGCAATTGCTTGGTCACCACATCTTCATGGACTTTTGGCATCTGGGGGTGGGACAGCTGATCGTTGTATTAGGTTCTGGAATACAACCACTAATTCACATCTCAGCTGCATGGATACTGGTAGTCAGGTGTGGTACCTACTTTATTTTCGCTTCAAGACCATATCTGAAATAGTCGCTCTTCCGTGTATGGATCTGCCCCTAGTCCTACAGGCTACCACCTCCACAAAAACTTGGATCTACTAATCTCGTATTTTTAATGATGGCAGGTTTGCAATCTTGTATGGTCTAAGAATGTCAATGAACTTGTCAGCACTCACGGTTACTCTCAAAACCAAATAATCGTGTGGAGATACCCCACCATGTCAAAGGTATGAAAGTTTGTATGTTTTTGAAAATAAGGAATGTTTATTGTGATGAACGTATCTTAAGATCTATGCTTTCGATGCAGTTGGCAACTCTTACGGGTCACACGTACAGAGTTCTTTATCTTGCCATCTCCCCAGATGGACAGGTAGTTTATCCTCCATTAGCATCTTCTAATAATAATCTAATCAGTCATATACCATACCAAGTATGTATTTTTTGATAACACATCTTCTTTTTCCAGACCATTGTCACAGGAGCAGGAGACGAAACTCTACGGTTTTGGAATGTGTTCCCATCTCCTAAGTCTCAGGTAAATTCCTCATATGAATATTACATAGGTGAATATGGTTTTAATATTTCATAATTTTGGGTACCGCGTTCCTATTTGTTGATTTAATAACAATTATGTTAAAGAAAAAAAAATTAAGGCGTTCTTAAGTTAATGCATATCTTAAGTATCTCATTGCTATATAATACTATTTTATTCATCAGCCTCATAGAAAGACTAACGCGAGTAAATTTGTTGATGCAGAATACTGACAGTGAAATTGGAGCATCATCTTTAAGAACTACAATCCGATGATTTATGTTAAAGGAGACAAGATTTTTTTCGTTTAATATTTTGGGCTACTGCAGCTTGAGGAAGAACAAGTCGTAAATATTTCATGAGCAAAATGACCCAACCAGATTGGTCTTCTCAACCAATTTATGGTCAGCCTGGAAATTCCAGTTTACCCAAAGCGCTGAATGCAAGAAGTTGATATGAAGGAATTTCTAACTCCTAATAAATTATTAATCTTGTTTTTCCCCCCTTCAATTTATAAAATTGTATAGCAGGAGGTGTTTTATTGTATTATTAAAATTTTCCTTTGGACTGTTTATATTATTATAAACAGAGGACCCTAAAACCTGTTTCGGACATTAAATTTGATGTAGCAACATTCATATTTTTTGTAAAGAAAGTATAAATGCTCCGTATTATTCTATCCGAAGTCAAATTATTTCAATTAATTTTAGATTGTGTAAAAATAGAAGATCATGATCTCACCTTGTTTAGGAGGGTGTGGACAATTTACCCAGTAGGTCTTCTGGGTTGATCTGATTCTGATTGCTTGTGATCGAATTATATCTTTTCTCAGTTGATCTGATTCTTATTGCTTATGATCGAAGGCTTCATTATCATAATTAAAAGAAAAAGACAATTTCGAAAGATCTAAGTGTAGTCAAATCTAAAATAATAGTATAACTCTAAGGAACATGGACTTGATTCTTTGATTACTTGATTTATTATATTATCGTTTTAAAGGATCCTCGCATGTTCTTCTGTGCCAACACCAATTTGTCAGTCCAATCAACACATGCAGACACAAGTAAGAGACAAGAATTTTCTTTTTCGTCTGAAAAAGATTTAATCTGTTGTTTTATATTAAATCCTAAGCTTAACAGTCTGTTCTACAATTAAAAACGAAAAATCTCAACAAATACAAAATAAAAATAGAGTCTACATTAAATAAAAAATAAATAAATATACTGAACTCCGACCTCATTAATCCTGAAGGAAGGAGGCAAATCATCTTAGGTTCCACAATTCCAAATTGTCAATTACCCACCAAGAATTCTGTATACTTTTCTTTAGAAAAGTTCCCTAAACAATGCGACACCGTATTATATTCACATGCTTACAGACCGACACAGACTAAATAGATATATATACACGTGGAAAACAATTTGCTAAGGTGGGTGTGATGATGGGGCCTAACTATTTTCAGTATTTTGCGGCCATGGAATTAAGCTTATTGGTGGAAAGCAACACTCACACTTGTCTTCACATTGCTCTGGTAAATCCCAGTTACTTGCTGGAATTGGTTTCTGGTTGGTTGAAACGGGCTTTCTTGCATCCTTCAATGGACCCCAACACTCCACCTTGTTGAATTCTGGTATGTTTGAATGGAAATATACCCATGCTGATGCTTCCTGTAATTCTGGGTAGAAGTTGAACAAATTCCCATCTCCATGAACAAAAGCTTTCAACACCTACTCATTAAACAAGTAATAATAATGACAGTAATTAGAGTATATCGATTAATTGGTCAGTGATGATTAATCAGTAATTAATTAAGATGGTATTATTAATTTACCACAGGAAGTTCTTTGCAGAAGATGAAATATCTAAGTCTAGCACATAAATCTAACAGAAAATGGCCTCCACTTATATGACAGTGCACATGAAGAGACATCTTCCCTTTCACTTTCTTCCATTCTGCTACCACTTCATCTCTGTACAGTTTGTTTGACCATCCTTGTAACTGCATCAAATCCCCATTTCATCTTTGCTTTAATTCTCCAAATTTAACCAAATAAAATAAAACCATGTGCATAAAAAAGTATATTTTCAAAAAAAAAAACACATTCTTTTCATTAAGAAATAGATCTTTAAATCTTGCCAGTCAATTTAAATCTGTGCCAATTGCAATTTTTTTCCCTTTTTTTTTTTTTCTCTCTTGTTCATAACCCTTTTCTATTTCCCTAACTAGAAAAATTGAAAATTTATCCCACTTCCCATTTATATATTTCATGGCTTAATTTAATTTATTATAATAATAACATAGAGCTTTCAAGATCCTTTCTTTTTAATCTGTTTCTAATTCAACTTTCGAAAAGAAAAATAAAATATAATAACAAGATTGAGCAGGTGATTTAAAAAAATAAAAATAGAAAAAAAGGATGATTTGACCATGTTGGTATTAAAGAAGAATTACCTGGGAATTATTTATAGTTTGTGAGATGGCTAGAGTAAGCTTAGCAGTAATATCACTATGAGTTAGGGTATAAGTTCTTGGTATTTTTGCAGGATGCTTCCTCTCATCAACCCCTACAAACAATACCTTCAGCTTTGAAGCTTCAAAAATCGATGGTCCAAATAATCTGGCCACCTGATCCAATCAAAACCCACAAATCAAATTCAATCTAAACCCCAAATACTAAATCAAAAAAAAAAAAAAAAAAACACTTACAGGGCCAGTATATTGATGCCTCTTCTTGGGTTTTCTTCTAGGAGGAGCCAGAGGCGTGCTCTGTTCAAGAACAGAGGGTCTAGGCTTTGAAGGAAGGAGAGGATTAATAGCCAAGCTACCCATCTCTCTCTTTTTTTTTTTTTCCTTCTTTCCTTTTGTCAAAGACTACTAAATAAAACCTCTCTCCCAATATTTGGGAATCACAGAAATGAAGAAAAATCAGTTAATTATAATTCTGATTATATTATGTTAGTTGCCAAAAGAAGAAAAAGAAAAAAAGAAGTGGTAAATTATTGACTGAAATGAAACCTTTTCTTTTTTATGTCTGTGGTTCTTTATTCCTTTGCTTGTTAGCAAAACTTTGAATTGGAGACTTGGAAGCATCAAATTTGGACCTTAGAAGAAAGTCGGAAAGAATAGGTGTGCTTTGGAGAGTGATAACAATTTAGATTTAGATTAAGGAGGCGGGAATTGGGGGAGTTGCTTGGAAAAATTGATCTCTTTGTTGTAAATTAGACACGTAACAGTTGCATAGAGGAGAAGCGTGTAAAACTGTTTAGACGTTACACGCACCTTCTTCCTACCCTTATTCCTCTTATACTTCTCGTCGCCTCGGCTCGTGTCGCTTTTCTTCCTAGTTTGCTTGGCTTTGAAGATGGCTATTATTAGGATTGAGCATTTAACCCGATCTGGCGGGAATCTGTTGAAATTAGATCTGCACATGACATATTTTACTCGATCAAGGAGCGGGGATGAGTTTTAATAATAAGAGCCGCCGTGGATTTGAGGTGAAAATGGATTTTAGTATACCTACTCCAAACCCGCCCCATTAGAGGATAATATTATAAATTATTAATAATTTAAAAATTCTAAATAATAATCAACGTGTTGGCTTATAAAAATTATTAACAAAATATGTATTTTATTAAAATTCATGAATAATTAACATATAAATTTGAATTATTTTGTATTATATTTGTGAAAGTTGCATTATATTTTAATTAATCAAATAAAAGTAGTAAGTATTATTTTTATCAATTGAATTATTCAATTTATTTGATATATTATGTAATTAATTGATTTTATTTTATAATTTAAAGGGATATTGTAAAAAAAAATTCATATATTTTCACTATAATAACATTTTCCTCTCTGTCTTTATTTTTTTGGACTAAAAACTCTTTGTTTTATTTTTTAATTGACATTTTCCTTCTTCTGTTTATTTTTTCTGTTAAAATAATGACAGAAGGATCAAAATGTAATTTTTTATGGACCCTTTTGCTAAACTGAAGAATTAAAGGACTGAAGCGAAATTTGGCTTCTTCTTCCTCATTCAGCCACCTGCCACCTCCATTAAAGGATTGAATGAAAGTTTTCGATGAAGATTCCAGCCACTTCAGTGGTCGGATGGTGGATTTGAGGGCTGATCTGAAATCCCTACAACATGAGTTTTCTGATGGTGGTATTATTTTTCTCGATCTGTTGCCGGATTTAAAAACGTGTGTAAAGAGAGAATGAGCTTCCGATGAATATTCCGGCCGCTTCGGTGGTTGGATGGTGGATTTGAGGACTGATATGAAATCCTTACAATATGAGTTTTCCGATGGTGGTATTCTTTTTTACCGATCTGTTTTCAGATTTAAAAACGTGTGTAACGGCCGTAGTTAACGACGGTAACGGAAGTCCTCAAATTCGGCAATAGATCGGGAAAAAGAATACCACCATCGGAAAGCTCATGTTGTAGAGATTTCAGATCAGTCGTCAAATCCACTATCCAACCACCGGAGCAGCCGGAATATTCATCGGAAGCTCCTTCTCTCTTTACACATGTTTTTAAATTCGACAACAGATTGGGAAAAAGAATACCACCATCAGAAAGCTCATATTGTAAAGATTCTAGATCAGCCCTCAAATCCACCATCCGACCACCGGAGCGGCCGGAATCTTCATCGGGAACTTCCATTCAATCCTTTAATGGAGGTGGCAGGCGGGCTGAAGGAGGAAGAAGACGCCAAATTTCACTTCAGTCCTTTAATTCTTCAGTTTAGCAAAATGGTCCATAAAAAATTACATTTTGGTTCTTCTGTCGTTATTTTAACAGAAAAAATAGACAGAAGGAAGAAAATGTCAACTAAAAAATAAAGCAGGGAGTTTTTAGTCCGAAAAAAAAAGTAAAGACATGGAGGAAAATGTTATTATAGTGAAAATATAGAGACTTTTTTTATAATATCCCTAATTTAAATGCACAAAAAATACATAAATTTTATTTTTTTGCTTAAATTTTTTTTTTTTAAATAAAAAACCCGCTAAATGTCCGACTTGTGATCCGAAAAACTCAACCCATAGCAAGACAGGGCGACATATCGATGAGCAGGGCATGGATTGATTTTAGGAAACCCGCCCCATGCTTAACCCTAGCTATTAGATGCGACTTTTACGATTTAATTGACCCGCCTCCAAACCAACCATGTTCAGAAAAAATTAAGAATTTTTTGTAGTTCCTCTATTAATTTTAGTTATATTTGAAGATAAATAGTATGGTAAAATTGAAATACCGATAATTCAAAATTATCATTATTCTATTAACAATAGGAAAAAATTTTATTGGCAAAAAAAAAAAAGGAAAATTTTTTTTTTCTAGATCTGTCAGTGTCCCAAGTTCTAGTTCGTGGGGTTTTTTTAGGTTATTATTGGTGGCAGCAGTGGTATAGTTTATTGTGATTTGACATTCTTAAGTTTTTGTTTAATGGTGTGTGTTTATATATGTGTGGGGTAATTTTTTTTTTCCCCCAAATGTCTGGGTAAATGTTAGTATATTATATGTTCGTTTTTTCCAATTTTTTTATATTTTAATAACATGTTCTTTGTGCCTCTCTCTTTTTTTTTTTTTTTGAATTGAGTTAGGTAAATTAAAGTATATTTATATTAGTTATAAAATATGAATACTGTACTTAAGTTATATATAAATAATAATAATAAAAAATTAAAAATTTACTACATTTTTATATATAAAGAATTAAAAATACATAATAAAATAAAAATATAAAAAAATAAAGGTAGTAAATATTTGTCCATAAATATCTAGCAAAAGTGGAAGAGGGAGTGGCACAATAAACAATCACCACCGCACTTCTAACTTAAAATTATAGGTTTTGAGTTAGTTTCATACCCATCCTCTCCCTATAACTAAAAAAAGAAAAAAAAAATATCTAGAAAAAATGATAGATATTAGTAGGTAAATTTATGTTGCATATCTACTAGGTAGATGGCAAATTTTTTATAGTATATCTAGTAGAGGGTGAGCATTTTCCTAGTGAAATTAGTGAAAATTTGGTAATTTTTATTTTTAAAAGATACATGTGAATATGTACTACTAAATATAATAAAAATTTGTTAGTTGGGTCAAAAATGATATTTTTCGATGAAGTTGGTGAAAATTTTTAGAAAAGTTGGGCTTGGGCGTGCGCGTGCTTACATATGCTTGTTATACACATCAATTTCTGGCTAGAAATTGCAAATGCACTCTAAAAACCAGAATTTTTGGCAAGAAACCCGCAATTATCAGTGGTGGTGGGGCAGCATCATTTTTTGTTTATAAAACTCGTGAGGAAAATTTACAAAAAACTCTCCATATTATAGTGAAACAAACAAAAATCTACCTGGTTATCAGATATTATACAAAAATCTCCCTGTATTATTTTTCCGTTAACATTTTCCTCTCTCTGGCAATTTTTTTCTGTTAAAATAACAGTTCAAGGACCAAAATGTAATTTAATAGGTGCTTTTGAAAAACTGAAAAAATAAGGGATTAATTGTAAATTTTTTCTATCTTCTTCACCGGTGGCATAATATTCTGGTCACCGTCGGTTGCCGGGATATAACCAGAAAATGCAAACGTTGCCGGATTTCAATTCCGAGCACATCAATATCTTGGTATCGCTGCAAGGAGTTCAAATATGCAATCAAACTCAACAGACAAAATACAGATTTACTAGAAAATCATAATAATCATTCTATCGGTTACCGGAAAACACAACTTTCAAATCCGGCGACCAATCAACATAAACTCAACATCAAAGTGAAGCTTATGGAATAAGAATTGAAAATCTACCTTCAAACTGGCCGGACTATGGCCGGAGGACGTCAGAAAAGCCATCGAAAGTTTCGGTTGTTGAACACGTTTTCTGATCCGGCTATAGATCGGCAACAAGGCCTACATCATCGGAAAGCTCGCGTTGAGAGAATTCCAAATCAGTCCTCAAATCCACCGTCCGATCACCGGAGCGGCCGGGATCTACATCGGAAGCTTTCAGCCGTCGTTGCTTGTCGGTCACCGGAAACGGTGTTTTCAGGCGGCAAAGCTTACATCAATCGAAAGCTCTCGGTAAGAGGAGCCAACCGGTGCCCTCCTTTCTCTCATCAGACTGCTGTAACCGCTGGAAAATCGATCTGAAGTTGACTGTGAATAGTGGAGCTACGATTCCACCAATTTTATTCTCCCCGATTCCGGCTACCTCCGAGGGAATCTCGCGATGCTTACCTTCCCTGACTTGGCAGTGGACGCCCTTTGTCGTGGTGGGGTGAGTCTGACCTGTCGACGGCCGATGGTGGCTCAGCGACCGATTTCCCTATTTTCCCGATTCTGGTTTGGGGAGGAAGAAGAGTAGAAAATTTTCAATCACTCCCTTATTTCTTCAGTTTTTCAAAATGACCTGTTAAATTACATTTTGGTCCTTAAACTGTTATTTTAACGGAATAAAATAGCCAGAGGGAGGAAAATGTCAACGGAAAAATAATACAGAGAGGTTTTTATATAATATCTGATAATCAGGGAGGTTTTTGTTTATTTCACTATAATATGGGGAGCTTTTTGTAAATTTCTCAACTCGTGAACTGTTAAAATGAATGAAATTTTATTTATTAAATTGTCTTTTTTTTTATCTTATATAAAAAAGAACCTTCAATTTTCACTCAAAGAGAGAGCGGAGCCACTCGTATAAACAGACCCACAAAAAGTTTGGTTACAGGCTATAGCTGGGTAGACTAACCTTACCTCACTGTCTTACATTAATTAGGGAATACTCTCTTATAAGTACACTTTCAATCTTATCATCGTGACCAAATTGACAAACAGATTCTTTGTTAATAAGTGATTTGATGCTTATAGTTTCATGTAATTTGTACTTAAAAACTTACTACCTCCGTCTTTTTGAATTCTTTACACCCTAAAAACACAAATACCAACAAATCATCAATACCAATACACAAATAATAATAAACAATTACTAATCCTTTACACCACTTACTTTTTCACCAATACCAATAAAGAAATAA
>CATIWJ010102930.1:0-11708 GCA_949640765.1 Croton laevigatus
ATATTATTTATAAATATTTATATAATTAAATCTTAAATAATTTTATTTATTTTATTTCTATTCTACTTGCTTAATATTTATTATTAATAAATATAAATAATGAAATAAAAACTTTTGTGTATAAATTGAACGAATTTAACAGTCAATTATATAAATTTGAGCAGAGTGTACTCTAATTGATTTTGTATAGTTGGAAGTTTAATTCTTCTTTCATTTCTCTTCTTTAGAAAAATAGGATCTAGATTGAGAACTAGACGTATTTTGCGAATCGATTGTGATCAGTTTTTTAAATATGAGTACAAAATATATAATACCAACCTACATATACACCATTATAGTGGTATGATCAATTATGAATCTTTTTTTTCGTAATTGACTGAATTCATTATGTGTATGTGTTATTTGATTTGCATCATTTTGCAATGCTTCTCATATAACCCCTGACCGTTAGTGTTATACGTTGGCATAGCTCTTCAAGTTTTGCACAAAACTATCTACAATCGTGATTCAACTATCCTCTGCTAGAAATCACGCACTTTCTTCACTTTTTCTATTATCTTCTGCACCAGTCTGACGTGAAATTTAACATGGAATTTAACATAATTTTTTTTTTTCATCCCAACCCACTAAATGAAAAATAGTAAGATTAAAATAGGCATTTTTTCTTAACCTAATTTACTAAATAACCAAGGGTACAATGGTTCTAATTCTACCAAAACGGCAAAATCTATTATCTTCTGCACCAGTCTGACGTGGAATTTAACATGGAATTTAACATTTTTTTTTTTTTTTCATCCCAACCCACTAAATGAAAAATAGTAAGATTAAAATAGGCATTTTTTCTTAACCTAATTTACTAAATAACCAAGGGTACAATGGTTCTAATTCTACCAAAACGGCAAAAGTCTATTATTTTAAAACCATGATTTTGCCCTAAAGTCTTCGTAGAACAAAAATAGCATCATATTTTCGCCTACTCTCACCTGAATTTCTAGGTCCGCCCCTGACTATTCTGTTACATTTTGTCTGTATTTAATTACAATATTGTAACGTTATCTATTTTTATTCAATTTTGGAAATTTATTTATAACTCTTTTTTTTTTACATGTGTAATGGCATACGTTTGAAGGGTCTTATTAGCCAAATTTTCTGTACATACTTTATAAAGAAAAATAAATAAATGCAGTTTTTAGTATTTTTTAAATAGAAAATTATTGAAACCCTTCTCTTATAAATGAAAGAATAATTTTTGTTTCGGATATAATTAATATTAACAAAAATAATTATATATAATTTATTGTATTAGATTAATGATGAAATTTTTTTTTCCCAAAGATTAATGATGAAATTAAATGTATAATTTTGTAAACTCGTCTTATTCTTAAACTTATTCTCGGATGTGCATTGTATGGAAATTATTCTCATGACATACGATTTAAAAAGTGTTTAATTAATATTTAAATCAATGTTTTTAAGATATAAACTTATTTTATATTTTAAAAAGAAATAATAATATCCATATCATTAGTTTAATTACTTTTTTATAAAGGAGTAAAATAGTAATATTATAATTTTTAATTTAAAAAATTGAACTTCCTCCTCTTTAATAGGGAGAGTCACTTTCTATCTATAAGAAAAGTTGGAATATCTATTTCTCTTAAAGTATAATAATTATAATCAAATGATTAAGATTTTGTCCAATGACTAAATGTTACCAAAACAAGCAAAAAAATATAAAACATGATAAATATTTGACATTAAAATTGATATTTTTAAAATATTAACAAATAAAGAAGTGACGTGAATATATAGTTGTTCTTACCATTTTATTGCGTCATATCTATTTAATGAGTTGGCTTTTCAATTTCACCGTATGATTAAATAAAAAAGTAACATGAACGTTAAGATGTTCTTACTATTTTATTGCGCCATCTCAATTTATTGAGTTGGCGTTTCAATTTCACTGTATGATAAAATACAAAAGTCACGTGAATGTCTAGCTATTCTGCCATTTTATTGCATCATCTCAATTTACTGAGTTGGCGTTTCAGTTTCTCTGTATGATAAAATACAAAAGTCACATGAATGTCTAACAGTTCTGCCATTTCCTTGCTTCATCTCAATTTATTGAGTTGGTGTTTCAGTTTCACTGTATGATAAAATACAAAAGTCACGTGAATGTCTAACTGTTCTGCCATTTCCTTGCGTCATCTCAATTTATTGAGTTGGCGTTTCAATTTCACTGTATGATAAAATACAAAAATCACGTGAATGTCTAGCTGTTCTGCCATTTTATTGCGTCATCTCAATTTATTGAGTTGGCATTTCAGTTTTATTATATGATTCTTCTCTTAAAATAAACAAATATTAAAATTGGAGCATTTAGAGTGGGAAGGACAAAGACATGAATCTGGAACACATTTATGTGCCACATAATTCTCATATGTCCTTCATTAAGAAATTTTTCCTCCATTAAGAAATTTTCTTCTAATCTACATGTAAAATGACACTATTAAATTAATTAATGATAAAAAAATTAATTATATAACTTTTTAAACTCATCTTATTCCTAAACTTTTTGTCGGAGGTGTACTTTAGAGAAATTATGCTGGGGATGTTTGATTTAAAAGTGTTTAATATTAAAATCAACTTTTTCATTGCCTCTTTAAAAAAAAATCAACTTTTTCAAAAAATAAATTTATTTTATATGTTAAAAAAAAATAATATTTATATGATTAATTTAATTATATTTTAATAAAGTAATAAAATGTAATTTTATCATTTTAAATTTAAAAAATGCACCTCCTCCTCTATAATTCGGGGAGGTAAGAATGATTGGAATATCTACTTCACATAAAGTGGTGATTTGGATTGCTGAAATTAGAAATATATAGATTTTATTAAATGTCTGAAATGTGAAAAACATGAAATCTGTATGAATAGAATGAACAATTCCTTTGTTTTGTAACTGCATATATTTAGGAATATAAATGGAATGTAATTAATATTTGCAATTACATCTTAATAAAAAAATTGTGGAAATGATGAGATTTCATCTCCTATGTGGGCTATTTCTCTCATTCAAAATGAGGAATTTAAGCTATGATAAATCTATAAATTTTGTGGATCGTTATCCATTTTTTCAGCAACGAACGATAGAATTCAACGATTTCATCCTCAAACAACCTCTAAAGTTTTTCTACTTCTCACGATGTTAAACTTTCTTAGTCTATATTGCCATCCAAATGTTACCAAACCATGCAAAAAATAAAGACATGATAAATATTTGACATTGAAATTAATATTTTTAAGATATTAACAAATAAAGAAGTCACGTGAATGTCTAGTTATTATAATCATTTCACGGGAATGAAAGCCAGCTTAGTATGTAGAGTATTTGCATCCTAGACCAGAGGTCTAAAGTTCGAATTTCACGCCCTCCCGCATAGAAATTAGAATATCTATGTCAAAAAAAATTATAATCATTTCACTATGTCATCTCAATTTATTGTTGGCGCTTCAGTTTCACTATATGATTAATAAAGAAGTAACATGAATGTCCAGCTGCTCTTAACGTTTTATTGCGTCATCTCAATTTATTGAATTGGCTTTTCAATTTCACCATATAATTTTTCTCTTACAATATACAAATCTAAAATTAGAGCATTCACACTGAAGAACATGGACATGAATCTGGATCACAACCATATGCCACGTGGTTCTCAAATGTCCTCCATCTCTAAATTTTCTTGTCGTCTACTTATACTTCTGCTTATTTGTTGTTCAACGTTGCAAATGCTCTTAAAAAGAGGTTAACACCTTACCCTCTAAGTTAAAGAAATTGATTTTTTTAAAAATTACAAATTTTATGCATTTCATTATTTAAATAATAATTTTAACCAAAAAAAAAATCTGATATTTTTTTACTTTTATCTCTCCAAATTATGACACTATATAATGCGAGCGTAGGCTCCCAACTTTACAAAATCCAATCAACTACTACTTCATAAAATTTTCTCTTTCCTCTTCTTCTTCTTCAGACCAAATACAAAGGTACTTGCATGAAAGATTCAGTACAACAATCTTGCAATGCAAAACCCTCTACTTTTGGCTGAAGGGTTTGCAAGTTTCTTTGCTCTATATACCATACCATCAAACATTTATGCCAATGAAATACTTTTCTTTTTCAGTCGGTTCTCTTCTTTTTGGCCCATATATTTTGCCCCATTGCCAATCTTGATCTGTCCAGTTATTAACATCATATCTTCTGATTCATCCAATTTCTGAGGCTGGGATTTGTAACACAGTCTGCGTCTCAAAATACATGCAAGTTTAACAACATGCATATGACCGGCTTCCGGTTATTTATGTACTCAAGCTTTTCTTCTAGCCACCGAGGGGGTCATCATCGAGCTCGAGGAGAGACACGCTTGAGGATCTAGACTATGAAGTCGATGCTTGATTATTGTTTTCAGATTTATTTTGCCTACTTTGATTCGTCCGATTATTAATACCATATCTTATGATTCATCTAATTTATTTATCCTCATGAGGCTCGAAGCTAAACTACAGGCTGATCGAGCAAAGACCAGGTACCATTGAAGATACATATAAGACTAGCTTCCTGCGTATTTTTTGGCCAGGACGAATTCCATTATTGATTTGTATCATCTCCTACCTGGAACTCTTAATTTTCTTTTTAGCGTACCTGGAACTCTTAATTATGATCGTGGAAAACAAGCATACAGAGCTAGGCAACTTTTATTTTTGAGAAATTTGTTGAATATTTCATATTTGCACAGTTGATGTAAAAAAGAAAATGCTGATTTTACTCTCATCAACTGAATTTTGTAAGATTCAACACGACTGAATCAAATTTAATCTTTAGCAAGTGAAATTTTGTGCCTAACTTCATTTATACCAGACTACCATTAAATGAAGGTTGCACTATAGCAACATCCATTTGATGTATGCATAATTACATATACAAATGTTGCACTATGCTGTAACTTTTTAAGTTGTTTGCAGCTTTTCAATCAAACACTAAAAGCTAATTAACCTAGTAGCTTTTAGACATATAATTAAGTAGGCTAACTAATGCAGACAAGACCCAAAGAGAGGATTAAGGGTCTTTGGATTGGCAGATATGATTAAGAATTTTCCTTTTGGCATAACTTTTTCTACCTGGGTAAGATTTATTATTAAGACCAATTTTCAGAAATCTATAAGAGTTAGTAGTAATGCTCGTTTCTGGTCCCTAAAACCCAAAGTGGTCCTAAAAGTTCTTAAGGGACAATTTTGTAGCTTTTTAGCTTTATTTTCTTTTTTAACTCTCAGATCCACAATCCTCCTATTTAAGATGTAATTTCATTGTTTTGACGATAAGATTTTTTTATTAATAAAAGTTCTATATGAGAATACCTCATTGATTTTATTGAATTTTATGTTAACTAATCGGAATTTGAGCTAAAAAATGATGAAACAAATGAGCAAAGGAAAAAAAAAATCAAAAAATGAGTTATTGAGATTGATTATCGTGCCCTGACACAATTTACCTCGTCTAAAATATATCCAAATGACTAAAATTTTTGTACTTACCACGAAGTTTCACTTTTTTGGGCTTAGATGAAGCATTGGAAAAGGGTTTAGCTTGGGCTTCAATCTTAGATTTGGATTTGGACTTTTTAGACTTAATGGGTTTTTCCTTTTAGACTTTTTCTTACCACAAGAAAGAAGTCCAGCTGATATCAGGCCCCAGAGGTCAGGATTTGAGTTTGGATTATTTGGGGGGTAGTGGAGTATAAGGAATCAAGGCCCACAAGCATCATAGGTAGTATTATTTAAAAGCTCTGGATCCAGTTCAGGGCTAGACAGAGAGGAATGGGCAAAAGCTCATAGGAACAAAATTATTTCTTAATCAAAATGACTTCCAATGTTGGAGTATTAAAATCGATTGGGTTTGGTATTGAAATAATAAATGAAAGATTAAGGGTTAATCTTTTGTGAAAATTTCCTAAATTTGATGTTCTAACCACGCAAAACACATGTAATAAAAAGTATTATTAATATTCTCTAAAATCTAAATTTTTATAAAAACCAAGTGAATGTACATATGTTAAGTTATATGTTAAGTCATCTAGTATTACTATTTCACATACCACGTATTATTACCAGAGTAAGGGTTAGGAATCACAATTTGGTAAACGTTAAAAAATTTCTAAATTTTGTGGCATGAAATTTTTAAAAACGAAATGAGATTAAAAAAACATACAAAACGAAAAAAAAATTTATTAGCTTACACAATAAAGTTGGATACTTTTTCGGATTTTGGGACGGTTATAACAATATTGCAATTTAAATATTAGATATAATAGTATTATAACACTTGCCTTTTCAGAATTTGAACACTCTCTCCATCTCTCAAAATTTTCGACTCTATATAACGTAAGCGTAGGCTTCCAACTTTACACATCCCATAAATTATTAGTTCATAATCTTTTACCCTTTATTGCGATTCTTCTTCTTCATCGTCTTCTCCACTTAAAAAAAAATTAAAAAAAACATAGTAGCTTTGATAAAAAATTTCAGTAAGCATAAATGGTTGTTGTAGTTTGGTTAATGGAGCAGGACATCAAGCTTGCAAAACCCTTTAGCCAAACAGTCTTTTTACAATTCTATTTGGCTAAGGGTTCTGCAAGCTTTTCTGCTCTATATACCATACTACCACACATTTATGCCAAAAAAATCATATCTTTTTCTATTTCTATCACTGTTTTTCGTCTTCTTTCCTTCGAAGGAGTAAATGATCAAACAGATGATGAAAAACTATTACTTAAAATATTATGTAAAACATTATTTTCCACCACCTGACATGTTTTCAACTTTTTGGAACATACATAGTTGTAAGAATTGCATATCTTATGATTTATCTAATTTATGCATTACAACATATGTATACATGAAGAGAAGGGATAGGAGTCTTCTTGAGGATGTAATTTTCACCTGTTGCTTTTCTGGCACTCACGGTGCTCATCGTCAAATCGCTGTCACGCTACTCATTCCCAACGTTGCTATAAAAAGATTGTGCTTCCCGGAGCAATAGGGGAAAAACCATGGTCCTCCAAGCAAGCAAGAACTCCTAGGACACCTCCCGCTATAGCCGGTGTACCTGGTCAGCTCCACCGTGTCTGCCTAACATGGATTGGTTTTCCAATACTGAGTTAGGGACTCTAATTTGAATAAATTGTTGCTTCCATGATGGGGCTGCACTATCCTGAAATCATGTTGCTACAAATTTTCATTTCTCACTTAACCATTGTGCTACATCACACAAACAAATACAGTATTTTGTAACTGTCAGTAAGTAGAAGTATTTTATAAAGGAGATTTTATAGCATCTATTCTATTTAGTTACTCTATGATCACCAAGAATCAAGCAACTGGTAAATGCAATTATGTAGAAGGATAAGTAATCAAATCAAATGCAAAAAAATAAATCGTATCCTGCAATTGAAAATCATATAAAAAAAAAATAGCAAATTAACTACAACCTGAACCAAAAAGTGAAAAAATGGACAAAAGGAAATTGTCATAACTTGGAGATTTTGAAGATCTAATTATACTCTGCTCCAACTATCATAAACACATTAATTGTCAGAATCCATTCTTCTCTTTAGCGTATATAATCAGCTGCAACAATCCATGAAGATTATATACTTGCCAGAGTCAAAGATTAAACAAATTGTATTTAAAATCTTCAAAACACAAATATTTTTTTTTAGATTAAAAAAGTTACATATATCTTAATGGTTGCGGGTTGCATTTTGTAAGTACTGGTTCCATAACTATGAAACAATCAGTAAAGGTTTGAATGGTTATTCACATACTCAATTCCATCGTTATTCCATAACCGCAGATAATGATTTTGATTTGTATAATCATTCTACAATTATTAGGGTACTAATTTATTGGTTATTTAGCGGGTTCAGTAAAGTAATTATCCATAAAAACACATTCTATTGACATCCATAAAACAATGAAGCTTAATCCAGTACACAGCTGTTAGATTTGTTTTATTTTTTATTTCTTATCATTTATTAAATAAATTTGTTTTGAACACATAAAAAATATAACTAATTTTCTGAACAATGATTTATAAATTTGTTCGTGAACCACGTGGAGAAATAGTTATTTTTTGTCAATATTTATTTACAAAACTGATGCATGTGATTACCTCTGCATTTTCTGAATAAAAAACGCTAACATAATTTCATTCAGTTATATATTGTCTCTATCCACTTCAAAGCTTTCAAATTCTTATAATATATTTTTTTCTATTTGAAAATTTTTTAAAACCTTTTCTCTATATATATAAATTAAATTATTCTATAATGCTTCACATGTTATTTAGTCTCAATGATAAATAATAATAATAATAATAATAATAACAATTTTTTATATTAACCAATAACCTGGTTAATTAGAATTTAAAAAATGAATAAAATAAGTGGGTTTTTAATTTTTTTAATGTATACCATAATAATTTGAACAGTTCATTTTATACCAATTTAAATTTATTATTCAAGATTAAAATTTATGATTCAGAACCAAGTATTGAATAGAATCTGATACTATTATACTTTATTAGAATTTTTAATTAAGTTATAATTATTTTATTAATAATTATGTTTTAGTTAATCATATTACTAGTTAAATTTTTCAATATTTATAACGAAATGCACTATAAACGGAATTATAACAACATTCATCGAAAAAAAAAAAACACATTAAGTTTGAAATGAATCATCTAATATAATAGTGTTTCTAAAAGTTATATATAAACACTCAATAATTAATCGGATAATACCCATGTTTCCTCAATAATTTCTACAAATCAAATACTCAAATCTAAGAATTCATGCGGCAAGAGTCACGAATTTTATTTATTTATTTTTTTTTATGAGAATTTATCTCAAGGGTTGCTCTTTTTTTTTTTTTATTGATTCAATGGCTTTTATTTTATGTTGTTTATTCAAAAGTTTGAATTAGGATTTATAATGACGTATTTCTTTTGGACTTTTTGTTTTAAAATACATTTGAATGTTAAGTTTTTTCTGAGTTTTATTAATGAAAAGAAAAAAAATTAAATTTCTAATAAAAAAGAAACACGAGTTACAGCAAACTGTATTAAAAAAAATTAAAAACTAAAATAATTAAATGCAACGTGAGTCACAATAAACCGTATAAAAAATTTAAAAATTAAAGTAGTTAAATGCAATGGGATTTTAAAATTTAAAATGATACCATCTTCTTGCTGGTACTGAAAATAAATCATGTTAGTTTTTTGTTTTTAAGATGAATCATGACAGTCTTAAATAAAGGAAAATAATTGGAAATTGCAGCCACTCTACAACCAAAAATTTATAGCGACCAATTTAAGAGTCGCCAAGCTAGAGGATTTGGTCGCAAAGCAGGAAATAGAGACCAGTTTGACCAAATATAAGGTCGGTATTTGGCTTGTCGTTAAATTATGTCAACCAATATTGGAATGGTCAGCGACCAATAGCAACTACTATTTCCAGGTTGCTTATCACATCATATTTGGCCTATATTTTGGTCGCTAAGTCCTCGTTATTTAGTCCTAATAATTTGGTCACTGATTTGTTGCTTTTCTTGATGGTCATAAGTTGGGCTAATTTATGATCGAAAGTTGGTCGCTATTATGGTTGGTAAACGGAAGTTATATTGTAGCATTATTTTGCTCCATATTCGTTTTATTTTGTCACTAAATGGTTTGGGTGATTCAATTTATAGTTTCCCACAACCAGTGATTAGGAATTTATTTTGTTCATGAAGCTGTGAGTACAAAAATATTTATCCCAATCATGAAACTTGAAATGCAAAAGCAAAATAATCCAACATTATTTATCAAAACCTTATACTTAAAAATTCCAAGTACCAATCATAACCTTACAGTACGTAAAAACACAATGAATCTACTAGAAATTAAATACTAGGTAAATAGTATAAGGCTGATATCAATTATCAAAACTCAAAACATTATAACCTAGTTTCCAAGTTTTTACGAAGTATGTGAAGAGTTAAACAGTATCTCAACCACTTAGAAAGCAAAAGCATCATTTTAGTTCACCTATGAGCTGGATGAACATTAGATGCCTATGAGCTGGATGAACATCAGATGCCGCTGGAACTTCATAATTGTGCTCTCTTGTTTTCTCCAGTATTTCTTCATAATTATCATTTTCTGCATACTGATGTATCTATCTCCCATTTCCTTTTTCCATTACTGGAATGGCATATTTATTGAAGTGCCCCCTGCTCTTAAATGAGAGAATGTTGCAACAGAAGCACTGCCTAGCCCATATACTCTCTTACCTTGCCATCCTCAGCAGCCTGAATGAATAACTCATCCTCACCAATTATTGCTCCGTCTCCATCCACACTCTTTCCCTCTTGTTGTGAAGCTTGTTCTTTTAATTCTTGAAAATTTTTCTGAAAAGCAGGCGCACAAAAAATATAAAGCTTACTAAATGATCATTCAAAACATTAATCTCATCCACTTGTATGGCTTTTTCAAACTCAAAATAAATATCCAATGAGATCTAAATATACCCTATATTGACATTATAATCTATTAATTAGAGTGCATACTCAAGGATCAAAATGGAACATTAAGCGAAATAATACAAAGAAACCGGCAGGTTCAAAGATTGAATAAAACTAATCCATTACGAAATTTTATTTCAGCTCTATATGTGTCTTTTGATATTCGATCATTATTTACAACAATAACAAGATTTAGTAAAACTAAATCATCAACACATGATATCCACTAAATATGTACAAAAATGAATATGAGGGTATCAAATTTTATCAATATGTAAAACTAACGCATAGATACATGAAATCCACTAAAGAAAAAGGGATCAAGCTCTTACAATTCACCCTGTGCTGCCTGCAACTTCTTGATGAGAAACTGCATGCCTGGTTGCATATTTGCACCTTATTTTCCACCAAAAATGGCTAAAAAATTTGCCAATATGCACAAAATATTTGGTGAACTTAACCATCATGGGCCTCTATTTTAATAAATGAAAACACTAATGCTAAGATATGTTTACTATCAAACTCTAAGCTCCTATCTAACACCCAGTAACCGAAATTGGGGGTAAAAAAACAACACTTTGTAGCATATAACTCAACAATTTTGATTTAACTTACCTAAGCAAAGATATGCCGATGTTGTATGCGCATCATGAACTAATGCAAACGGTGTTGAAGTTGATCTATTGATGCGACCTCGGCCTCTTCTTGTAGGTAGATAGCCTTTTTCTTGACCCGTAGCCATAATTTGGTAAGCTCTACAAATAAACAAGAAAAAAGGAGAGTTCATAATTACAAATTTTATTCAAAATGAATAGAACAATAAAACAGAACATCTAGCACAAAGTCATGAACATCACCATAAATCAAAGTGTTAGCATAATGTTAGGAGAAAATCACGTAGTTGCACAATTATAGGAATTTGATTTGATTTGTAATTAATCTGTGTCATTACTTTATTTCCTTTTCTTGTATAGGAATTCTTGTATAAATTCATTGTCATTGTATAGCTCAAATTATTCAGAAATGATAAATCCTTCTTCAATTATCATGGTATCAGAGCCTCTCTTATGTGCCTAAAATTC
>CATIWJ010102951.1:0-14788 GCA_949640765.1 Croton laevigatus
AAAAAAAATACTATGTTATAACACAAACCTTCTGCCCTAATTTCCAAAAGAAAAATTCAATTTTTGTTGCCTTTGTCGGTAAAAGACTTGCAGCCATTCAAGACTAATAATTTGGAAAAGGGATTGTAAACTTGCCAGTTGCCGGACAGGTTCATGAAGTATGCAATGGAAAATGTTCGTTTTGGACTGCTGATCAAAATTGACATGATCATATCAATTACTAACAACTTTTAAGATTGTGAAAACGAAAGAAATTAATCGAAATAAAGAGCATTCAAAAGTATAAGTATAAAAAAGTAAAGTATAAGAAAAATTAAAGTGTTGAAAATACAATTCACAGAGGTATAAAGGTTTGTATTGAAATTGATGTAACAAAAATGAAAAATAAATGTGATTTTGCATTCGTTGTAGCAATAACGAGAGTGTGAATTTGTGGGTATATAATTATGCATTTCAACTAAAAATAAGAATTTAAACTAAATTATCTCGGTTATATATGATCAAAATTTTACTCTAAAAAAGTATGATTGAGTCAATCAGAGTGTGGCATATTAGTCATCTTACTCATCATAAATGTTATAGGATGTAGAAGTTACGAGTTCGATTCATGTCAACTACACCGTCAATACTTATTTGGTGCATAGTGAAGAATTACTCTTGGAGAAATTATAGTAGTGTGAATACCAAATTTGCTAATCCAATGTCCAATTTGTTGGGCCCAAGCCTAAGGCGAAACCCATAAAGAATCGGTCAGAAGGACTCAAGATTTTTCCAAGCATACAGGCATGAACTGGGCAACATTCAAGCCTCTTTTCAAGTCTGACGTCACGGTTCCTTAACTTCGTACATCAATCTTAGTCTCAGTTGCATTACATCGCGAACCGAAAGGCTTTTATAGTCAAATTGATTAAGAATTGAACAGAAAAATAAAGCGGAAGCACAAATTAGCACAAATCGGACAAAATCAAACCAGACAATTTTTATGTTATTACCATTTTTAAGATTTTGGGTTTTTCTTTTATTCAAACAATCAACTTTTTACTTAAAATTAGAACCTTAAAACTGCTATTTGCTACAATTTCTTATATTGAAATTCCAAAACCCATAAAACTAAAATGAGCCTTTTTAGCTTGAAACCTTTTTTTAATTTTTAGATTCATAACGCGGAAATTTTCCACAGGTTGAACATTGGAGGGCGAGATAGGTACGTTAGTTCATTCGCGTTTTAAACGTGAATTAAGCGCACCTGCGATGAATTCTCTGTTTTAAATTGGCAAATTTATTTTAAACTTTGTGAGGCGTTTTAAACGGTTAAATACGACGCTAATGCGAATTAAACGGTTAATTAGTTTTAGATGGCTAAAAAACGCGACTTATTTGGGCCAAAATTAGGTTAGAACTTCTTCTGTCGCTCAAACGGAATAAAGAAATCGTTTCCTTTCCTCCGTTCGTTTCGATCGACCGATCCTATCCTCTTCTTCCAGTTCTTTCATTTACTTCTTTATTCTTAGCAATCAATGCCCGACCGACGATCGAGCCAGCATCGGAGCTGCCGCGCGTGAAGAAAGTAGAAGAACAAGTTAATCTCTCTGTCCTTAATCTAATTGCTGCAGTTTTATGAATTTGTGTTTTAAATTGATGTGTTTCTTGTTGTTAATTAAGCATTCCTTCCTTTGTATTCCTTTGATTTTGTAGCCACATAATGCTTCTGCAGAAAAAGTTTCTATATTTCAGCTTTAGATTGAACTAAAATTTATGCCCAGCATGAGCAAACTCATGTTCATCAGCAGATTCACCATCAGGATCCTCCTCATCATGTTCATTAAATCGAGGTGGCTCCGGTACAGAAGATGTTGAATATCTCCTGAAGCTAATAGTTGTTCCTCCATCTGCTCTGTTTGCAATTCGAGCTTGTGTTGGCACCCTGACACCTTGTGTTATGCGTGGCTCACGAACTATCCATTGCATTCCCTCCAAATCTGCTATTGTCCTCCTTTCTGCAGGTATTGCTACAATTCCTCTGGAAGCTATGTAATCCGCTGCATGTTGCGTATGATACCGGAAACGGACTTGAATAGTGTTGGACAGTCTTCCTGTTAATGTTCGGCTTATTAACAAGTTACTGTTTGCATTTCTCCAGTCTTCATAGCCATGCGTCTGTATCACTATCTGCAGATGATTCCGAAAATCATGGATACTCATCATGGTGTCATAAACTGTATATACCATCTGTGTTCCCTCACTAAGATCAGCTTCCATTGTTCCTATTATTCCTGCACTTCCTGGGAACCTTGTATCTCGTAGAACCACCAAAGCATTTGTTCCAGCATATCTTTGATGTAAGATTTGGATCCGTATAGTTATCAGGCCAATATGAATAAATTCAAAACCTGAATTACGCAACTGATCAAACACCTGTTCATCAAGAAAGTTTAAATCAAGCTGGTTATTTTCACCAATAACCAATACACTTTCATCCTGTGCATAGTGATAAACTTGATGATTTGGCTCATTCCATCCTCCTTCATACAAGACTTCTGCTGGTACAGCCCTTGTTCCATACCTGGTGGAGACTCCAATCTCTTCATTCGGATTTATCAATTGGGCTAAACTTCTTTGGTGCCTGGCATTTCTGTTTCGTTGCCTTTGACTTCCAGGAATTAATCGTTGGGCTTGATGCCGTATCCTGGCCATCTGCCTGCATATAACCTTCATTCAATTATCCTCAGAGAGACGAAGATTGTGAGCTATATAGTACTCCAACGCGTCTAAATACTGAAAATTGTGTTGATATAGATACTTAAGACTTCAAACTATAACTTATTGCTGGTTGTTCAGTTTATTCTTAGTGGCTCAATGCATGCATCTCTTTCTTTTGGTGATGGTTAGTTTAGTTCCATTTGTAGACTTTGTTATGTAATTTTATTGAACCTCACTACTTATTATTGTATTATTTTTATAAGAATTTATGTTTGAATTTACTGATAATCATGAGAATTCAAAAGCTGAATTTTTATGCCTAATTTTTCAATTAGAAACCTTATAATAAAACGTGTATGTATCCGTATTCGTTTTTTACAAGTTGATGTTTATTTAGGAGTTTTGTTGAATTTTTTTTCAACTTGGATGCCGAATTAGACATGAATGTACTGAATTCAGTTTAATTCCTGTACCGTAGGAAGAAGAAAGAAGATTGGACATGCGCAGAGAATGAAATTTGTGGACTGGTATTTGAAAATATCTGTCGGTGCTGCTTTAGTTGGAGCTTCCATGGAGCTATTCATGATCAAAACTGGCTTCTGTATGAGAATTTTCCTTTTCAAGCTGATCTTACCCTTTCTTTTTAGTCTGACTTGTTATTGAAATTAATTTATTGATTTTCGTCTGAAATGCAAAAATCTGTCACAGCTTATTAGGATTTATCTGTGGAATTGCAGTGCTTGATTGAAAATTTGTTTTAGGAATTCAATAGAATGCCCCCTTTTTTTTTTTTTCTCAGTTACAAGAATAATCTAAGCAGGTTATTGTTTGCATTTTCATGTTTAAAATCTATTTACCAGTTTAAAATGTGATTAAGAAATTGTAATTAAGAGGTTAATTACATGATTTGAAACTTTAAAACCCTTGTTAAAGTTAATAGCATATTCAAATTGCTTGTTTGTAGTTATGCTTTTATTTCAAGGATAAGGTGATTGATTCATAAGTTTGAAAAGCTTTATCTTTCGTCAAAAAATCTGCAAATCTTTCTGGTTTCTGTGACTGCTTCCTTGTTCATTCCTTTTGATGTCATGCTAATTGTTCCATGTTATCACAGAGTACTTATCAGCTTATGTCAACTAGTCTTATTTTGATTTACTTGTTTGGTTTCCTGCAGATGATAAAGTGACAGTTCTGGAATCGGAGAAGCAGGCTTGGGAAAACACCCCTGAAGCTCAGGCTATGAGAGATGCACTAAACCCCTGGAGAAACCAGGATCCAGAAACGAGGAAGAATTTATAGTCTCGGCTTGAAGGTTTTTATTCGAGAAGGTTTGTTCCTTAACGGTGATTTTCAATTATATCTTGGCAGCTGAAATTTGTCATTGATACAATTTTATTTGTAAGCTAAATTTTGTTCCTTGGCCCTTCAACATATTTGGCAGAGTTATGCTTTTTACTCCATCTACTGTAATATTTTATAATGCACACAGAACATCAATATGAAATACTGAGAGAAATAACATATATGTTAGCTTGAATTTATACTTTGTAATTTCTTTACTCTTTATGCTTCATGGATCATTTAAGCTATAAGCACAAGATATATTCAAAAATCTTAGAGGTCATTTGGAATGAGGGATTTTGAATGATGGAATTTAAACATTTCATATAATCATCGAATTTGTTTTTCATGGAAGATTTCTGATTTTGTTGAACTATAAGGAGGCTTAACTTGGTATTTGGGTAGAAATAGTACTTCTCAGAACTTAGTTCTTTCTCAGAAGAACTAACTAAAATTCCTAAAATCTTCTGACTGCATTTGGAAGCTTTCCCTTCTTGTAATGGACTCCATGTTGAAAGGAGTTTTTGGCTGTTCACTAATTTATGAAGGCATGATGGCAATATTTTTCAAATTTGTGATGGATTATTCAATTTAATTATGATGCAAAATCTCTGAATGACCCCTTTCAGATTATTTAATTCAATTTAATCTATGTCACAATGTATTTTACAGCTGAAGAAACAAAAATTCTCTTTTATCATGTTTTAATTTCATTTTCTTGATCTTTTCATGATCTACATGCTTATATGTTAGATATTTTTTGTTTTTTGTTTTTTTATTGAATTAGTCTTTTTTCTTTCTACTTCATTCTTGTGCTTCTAAGGTTCCAAGGAGAGCATATGGATTTTACAGTAGTAAGTTGTGATTCTTGGCTTACAATTTCAAAGAAACGATGGAGAAAAAGACTTAATTGTTTAAAAATATAAATAACACTAAACTTAAAGATGATTAGCAATTCTGAGTTGAAGTGTATGCAATATTGAAATAAAAATTTACGTCATACGCCAAATCAGACTTAGTTCGAGTCGATATTTCAATTACAGCTTAAAGGATGGCAGTGAAACAAATTGAAAGATGATGAATAACATGATGATAAGTTGAAAGACAAATCATTTCTAAATCCTCTATCCTAAATAAGTAATGGAGGATCTAAAATTTTTTTTCTAGTATCGCAGAGTTGAGCAACAACATCATTAATCTTCATTCGCTCTTGTGGTAATTCAAAAGAACAAGAGATTCCAATTTCAAGTATTGAAATCAGGCTCTCAAGCCTAGAAAGATCTTCATTTTTTGATGCTTCACCGAAAGGAGATTGCAATTGAAGAAGGTTATGATCTACAACTTGTGTCACGTCTTCAGGTAAAACATCCCTAACATAATTGTGAAGGGTCAAAGTCCCTTTGAGCATATCATCGGTAGGTCTCTTGCCGGTAAACATCTCTAACACAAGTATACCAAAGCTGAATACATCCCCAAATGTTGATATTTCACTTCCAACACCATATTCTAGAATCCATAGAGATTATAAGTTAGTATATGAAAACTCAAAGAAAATAAAAATAATGGCATGACTATATTTGAGTACACTGACCTGGAGGACAATAGCCGACAGTACCTCTTAGTCCAAAAGAGCTGAATTGATTGGCAGAATCTATCCTGTCGTTGGAAAGAAACTTCACCATCCCAAAATCACTTACATGGGCAGTCAATTCATCGTCAAGAAGGATGTTACTTGGTTTTAGATCACAATGAATAATTGGTGATTCACAATGAAGATGGAGATACTCAAGCGCACAAGCCACATCTATGGCAATATTAAGTCTTTGAAGAGCATTTAAAGTCCTTGGAACTTCATCCGGTCTATGGATTGGATGCAACCAATCATCTAGGCTCCCATTGCTCATAAATTCATAAACCAACGCTTTGAAATCATTGCCATTATAATCAACACTTGAACATGCTGTAATAACTTTGACAAGATTCCGATGTCTGATGTTCCTTATGGCCGCACATTCTATTGCAAAACTCTTTGAAGCTCCTCGATGTTGGAGGTCAAGCACCTTCACTGCAACGACAATTCCCTTAGGATCGAGAATTCCTTCATACACAGACCCAAAGCTACCAGTACCAATCAAATTGGTTGAAGAGAATCCATTTGTGGCTTTATGCAGGCTTTTATAAGACAAGTTTAATAGTGGATTTCCAAAAGAAGTCAATATGAAACCTTTCTTCTTCGTCTTCAAGTAGCAACAAAGTAAAGAAAGTAGCACTAGTACTACACCTATAACCACAGAAATTGTAGATATTATTATTTTCAATTTGAAGGTGATTTTATTGTTTGGCTTTTCAAAGGTGCATTGAGGTAGCCCAAAATCAGGTATGCCGCCACAAATCCTTTTATTTCCTACAACTGAAGTTGCACTTGCATTCTTGAAAACACCTTCTGTGGGTACCCTACCTTCAAAATCATTAAAAGATAGATCCAGAAGAGTTAAAGTAAATGTTATTAAAAATTCTGGAATCTTTTCTGATAAGTTGTTATGGGAAACATTCAATTCTTGAATGCCCTTTAAAGAAATTAAAGATGAAGGAATGGGGCCTTGGAAGTTATTTTCGCTTATGTCAAGAGACTGCAGAGCTACACAACCTCCAAGAGTAGCAGGAATATTTCCTGACAACATATTATTATCAAGGTCCAGGACTTGGAGATTTTTCAAAGTTCCTACTTCATTTGGGAGGGGACCTGTCAAATGATTTCTTTGCAATCCCAAATATATTGACAATGAAGAAAGTTGAAAATTTTTTGAAGGTATAGAACCACTAAGATTGTTCAGGCTAATGTCAAGAACATTTAGTTTGTTGCAATTGCCTAGACTAGAAGGGATATTGCCCTGAAGGTTATTGTTCGACAAATCTAATTGAAACAATTTAGTCAAGTTTCCAATAGATGATGGAATAGGTCCGACGAATCGATTAGATGAAAGAGAAAGGATTTGTAGATTTTGAATCTTTCCTATGGTAGAAGGAATGGTACCTCCAAATCTATTTAAACTTGCCCAGAAACTTTGCAAGCTTTCAAGATTAAATATTCCAGCTGGGATTTCTCCATATAAATTATTCTTTTGTATAACAAAAGTCTCAAGGCTTTTCGATAAGTTTCCGATCTCTTGAGGCAGCTTTCCTCCCAAGTTATTGTTTCCTATGGCAAGGTCTATTAAATTTGTGGCATTAGTTAAAGTGGAAAGGAACTTCAAGTCGTCATCATTACCGTCGCTTCCTAAATGGTTGTCTCCGATGTATAGGACCTGAAGACTTAGCAGATTCTCAAAAGAAGGAACTGCTCCGGTGAACTGATTGGTGGTTACTTGAAATAACCGGAGATTGGTGGCGTTAGAAATTGAAGTAGGAATGTTACCAGTGAATTGGTTACCTCCAATGCTAAAGAAATATAGATTTGGAAGATTAGAGATGCCCAAGTCCAAATCCGATGGAAGATTGCCTTTGAAGTTGTTGAGTCCTGCATTTATAATCTCAATGGAAGACATATTATTGATGGAGGAAGGGATAGTACCTGAAAATTGATTTACAGAAAAAGTTAAGTCCTTTAAGTTATATAACTGGCCTAACGTGTTTGGGAGATCTCCTTGCAATTTATTGTTATTTACAACGAGGTCTTCAAGAGATGATAAATTGCCTAAAGTTGGCGGAAGAATTCCTGTCAAATAATTTCCTGAAAAATAGATACCTCTGAGCTTCAATAAGGATCCAAGCTCACAAGGAATTCCCCCTCCCAACTTGTTGTTTTCGACAGAAATATAAACAAGGTTAGAAAGATTAGATACAAGTGCAGCAGGAATTTCCCCCCCAATGGAATTATTGCCAAGAAACAGAACTTGGAGTCTGCGCAAACAGCCAATTTGAGTAGGTATTTCTTTGGTGAAGCCATTATTGTGAAGGTATAGCTCTCTTAAAAAGCTTAAGTTGCCAATATGAGGTGATATGGAACCAGAAAGCTTAAGAGTGCTTAGGTCTAATACCGTTACTCTCTTATGTCTTCGTCCACACTGGACACCATACCATTTACAGAAATGAGAAGAGCTATTCCATGAACTCATGACACCAAGAGGGTCATAAGTTATTTTAGACTTGAATTCTAACAAAGCTAAGCGGTCTACCTCATTCTTAAACTTGTCAAAGACAGCATGAGAAGGCACCAAGAAGAACAAAATAATAGAAATATTGAAGAGGTGCAAGTTTGTGCGGGAAAGCTTCATTTGTGCCGTTTGGGATTTGGTTATTGGAAGAGAAAGAGTTGGATTGATAGTTTTGTAAGGTATACGAGTTATTAAATAGGACAAGCATATAATTATATAGACAACGATAAGCATTAAGTGAGTAAACGACACCTTAAAATTTTTTGCAATTGTTATGTGACTCTTAAATATGCTTGGTTAGGGGTAAGTGTATTTGAGGGGAAGTTGAAAAAGCTATGTTTGGTTCCAATTATCAAGAAACTTCCCCAGAACCTCAAGTGGATTTAAGCCTCTATTTCCCGTCCATACATCCCTATTCCTGGAAAGTTCCATATATTTGAGGGGCAGCTGAGAAAATACCAAACAATGACTGAATGTGGCAATATGATAAAAGGTCACTTTTTGAAACTTTATTATAATAAAATGTTAATAAGTTTGAAATATTAGTTAAATATCATTATTTAACAGTATGATATAAGGAATACCCCTACTTCCAGAAAATACAAGTGTTTCCATTTTCACAATATTAATAAATATGTATGTTAACTTATCCATAGTATAATTTAACAAAAAAAAAAGAGAATAGGGGTTCATTTCATTTTGCGAAAAATATCCTATAAAACCTATGGGATTATTACTTTTTTTAGTGTATTTAGGAATAGTATTTACAGATTTGGTGTGGAAATAAAAAAATTTATAAGTTTGGTGTGTTTTTGTTTTTTTTTTCCCTTCAACTTTTTTCAGTGCGCCAGTTTAAGTAGCGCACTGGCCACGTGTCATGATCTCCATTCTGTGCGCCAAATGAACTGGCCACATAAAATTCAAATTGCATACAAATTTGATGGGTGCGCCACTTGAGTAAGCGCATCGGAAAAAAAAAAAAAAAAAGAAGGATAATAAGCTGCCGCCATTGTGAATGAAAATGTATGAAGCAAATTTGGTTAGGTGCGCCACTTGAGTAGGCGCACCGATTTTTTTTTTAATTTTTTTAAAAATAAAATTATAAATTATTTGTATTTTGTTTCGAAATTAATTTTAGAAGGTTACAGTTCATAGATTTGACTCTATTTTGACAATATCACATAAAATAATTAGAAAATTTAAATTTAACAGTCTCAACGGTTCTACTTATCTAATGTGATATTTTCAAAATAGAGTCAAATCTATAAACTGCAATCCTCTAAAATTAATTTCGGGACTAAATACAAACAATCTATAATTTTTTTTTAAAATTTCTTTAATTTTTTTTTAAAAAAATTATAGATTGTTTGTATTTAGCTCCGAAATTAATTTTAGAGGGTTGCAGTTTACAGATTTGACTCTGTTTTGAAAATATCACATTAGATAAGTAGAACCGTTGAGACTGTTAAACTTAAATGTTCTAATTATTTTATGTGATATTGTCAAAATAAAGTTAAATTTATAAACTGTAACCCTCTAAAATTAATTTCAAAATTAAATACAAATAATCTATAATTTTATTTTTTTAAAAAAATTAAAAAAAAAAATTGGTGCGCCTACTCAAGTGACGCACCTAACCAAATTTCCATCATGCATTTTCATTCACTATGGCGGCTTATTATCTTTTTCTTTTTTTTCCGGTGCGCTAATTTGCATGCAGTTTGAATTTTACGTGGCCAGTGCGCTAGTTCATTTGGTGCACAGAATGGAGATAATGACATATGGCTAGTGCGCTATTTAAGCGCTACTTAAACTGGAGCACTGAAAAAAGTTGAAAAAAAAAAACCAAAAACACACCAAACTTGTAAATTTTTTTATTTCCACACCAAATCTGTAAAGAATATTCCTAAATACACTAAAAAAGTAATAATCCCTAAAACCTATATTGATGGTCAAGTTGACATGTAATTTACGTAGGTTTCCCTCCTCTGTCAACACACGCTCAAAAAGAGATTCGAACTCGGGATAAACATATCATAATACAGCACTAACTATTAAGTTAGACTTAGATTTCTAAATCAATTAAAATAACAAAATATAATATAATTAGAATATATAAAAGCAATATTTCGGTTGAAAAAATAAAGCTAACAATCCACTATCTAATGCATAATTATCTGAACTACTTGAAGAACCCAACGACATAGTTTTAATCTGGGAATTGTTCTGATCAGGTCAGGGTCATAACTAACACTTACATCAACCACAATTACATATTATATATTACCATTCATTTAACAACCCAGGAAGTTGACCCTGTTTTTCATAATATTTCTAGAAATAATTTCATAATATGATAATTTATTATAATGCTCCCTTTTATTTATATAACTATCTCAACGATTCTGAAGGTCGCATTGAACTGTCAGAATGCATTATTTTTAATCGTGTGTTCAAACGAATAATTCTAGTTAAATTTCTATTGTCAACATTTTAGTTATTTATTATGTGAATATGTTAGGTATGATTTGAATTTTTGTTATAAATAATATTGTTAATATATGGATGTCCATGAGTCCCTCACTATCCCAGTATTTCCATTAATGTTCGTAACAAACAAGTAAAATTAATCTTGTAAGAAGTAGAGTATAATTGTGTGTAACATTTTCGTTATTTATGTATATGCAACCTATATATGGTTTTGAGGTTCCATTAACATTCGTAACAAACAAGTAAATTAATCTTGTAATATAAATTAATCTTGTAATAAGTATAGTATAGTTGTGTGTAATATTTTCATTATTTATGTCTATGTAACGTATATATGGTTTTGTGTTTCTCCAAAATTAAGATCAAACTGAAATGAAAACCTTGTATTCACTCTTTTCTTTTCTCTTCTCTTCTTATTTTCTACTTTTACTTTCCTTTAATCTTAATTTTATAACACGATTATTATTCTTGAAAAGAGAGGAAAAAAAAAAAAGTGTGATTGGGACCCAGCAGAATTGGTAAAGAACCTGCACTTGTATCTAAGCGGACAGAGTTCGAAGGCAATTACTACAATGATTATGTGTGTCGGATAGTTTTTCGTTTCTAAGGCCTCTCCACATCCGAATGCTTGAGTTATATTTATGCTAAAAAAAAAAGGAAAAAAAAGGTTAATAGGTTAATTTCATAGTTCATGTAATAAAAAGATGTAGAACGATAACAGTACAATTATAATGACTTTCGCTGTCAATGAAGAAGATTGAAAAGTAATCATATTTATGTAATTGTGCATTCTATGGGGGCCTTTTAAAATGAATGAATTCGCAAAAATTCTGGAATTCATTTCTAAATCTATATTATTTGTGTTCGGAATGTAATAAAATTTGAAATTCCAATTCCGTGAATTGAATTCCTAAAATTGAATATAACTATAATTCAATTGAATTAAATTAGGTGAAATGTCTAAATAAATTCCATATAACCATATTTTATTTTATTTTTTGATAAAACAATCTTTTAAATTTCTTTACAACAAATCACTCTTATCCTCTTTTACATTAAAAAAAAATATTCTTTGTTTCAGTAATAATCATTGAATTTCGATTCTAGTGGTATATAGTTTTGTAAAAGCCTCAAAATAGCTTTGCATTTATAGTCGAAAATATTATCCCGGTTAGGCACTCCACTAATTGAACCACCCAAACCCTAGTTTTTGAACTTGTAAAAATTTGAACTAATCTGTGGTGAATCAGAATTGGCTGAAATCACAATCAAACGATGAGAGGACGGTCCAAGTAAGGTTCATCTTCGAACTTGAATTTTGATGAATAGTTAATCAGCCAAACCAATGATTCGATCTATTTTTAAATTTTTTATTGGTGTTTTATTGATGGTATCAATTAGTAATTTCCGTGCAGTTCCGGGTTCTTTTTGACATTTTATTTGTGGGTTTCAAAAGCCTGGAAAATCCAAACCCAAAAGAAAATCCAGGTTTCAGTCAAATCCTATCTCTCTCTCACTCTCTATCCAAGCTTTCAAATTGAATTCAATCTTGGGAAAGGCTATCATGCAGTCGTGACATTTTTTAATTTTTCTTATTTTTTAATTTTTTTTAGAAAAAATAAAATTATAAATTATTTATATTTAGTCAAAGATCACTTTTAGAATGTCGCAATTTGCATATATAACTTATACAAGCAATTTACAATTTTATTTTTGTTAAAAAAAATTAAAAGAAAAAAAGAGATGACGATGAACTTATACAAGACTCACCCATCGATGATAGGAGTGTTCAAATTTAATTCGGTTCGGAACCGACTGAAAACCGATTTCTATTTTCAAAAACCGAAAACTAAATTTTGAATGGAAAAACCGAATACAAACCGAATTATTCAGTTCGGTGAAAAACCGAATTCAGTGAATTGCAATATTGTCCAATTCTGTGAAGAGCTAGCCAGCTATCATCTATTTTGTGGCAAGAAAACAGACGGAGTCACAAGCATACAATTACTTGGCTCACAATTTCTATTCCAAGCATCAAATCATTTGGTATTTTGGAACCCTTTGAATCTATTTGTCATGGATTCTCTCGTCCTTAATAGATTATAAACATCTGTGATCTAATCTGCGAAATAAAAATCAAGAAAATGATCAATGTTACTACAATGCCCTATAATATCAAGTTAAAAACGAAATTCGGGTTGACAAAAATGTATCGACCTTTCAACCAGAGCCTGCATTTTCTTGAGAGCAAGAATGCAAGGCTAGTGAGCATTGTTGCGGAATGATGACGCCTCAGATTCTAACTTCTTCTTGTCAAAGTAATCAAATGAAGCCTCGTGTAATGCATCTACTTTCCGTTCTGGACAATCAAAGTGTGCTCAAGCACAATTCTTTAATCAACCTAATAACAAAATAAACATAATTTAAGCCTTTAAACGATAGTGCAATCAATATCAACTTTTTCTAACACTTACCCGATAATATAGCTCCTCGTCAAGCCATTTAACGAAAGGGATAACATCTTCAATGTCTGCAAATGCATCACTTTCTAATTCTTTGATCAAAATCCTTATATACTCTCCCTGCATTTCTACATCTATTATTATCTGCAGAAAAAGTAAAAATACCATAAAAAAGAAAGCATGATAATTACATACCATCTTAAATTAATGTAATAGTTAAAGAATAGTTGAATCAAAATCTTAAAAGTGAGACAATTAATCATATTTACCTTAATGTGATGCCAAACAATAACATAAATAAACGAGATTTGTGGTTGCCAAACAGAATCAACATAATCAATAAAACAAAGTCGTTGGCAAAAATTGTTGAGATTTAACTAAAATGAAATTAGAATATGAGAATCGAAAGAACATATTTAACTAAAATGAAAAAAAAAAAAAAATGAAAAAGCTTACCAAAGTTCCTAATAGAATAAGGAAATGACAGACGTATGCAGGGTTACAATGTTTTGCATCCAATGGGATGGGATGCCTTCGGTTTACCTGCAGAGCAATATGCAATTGAGGTATGCTTTGCTATACTGATGGCAATTTTTAGTTTCTAACAGACAGGTCCTCGACTGATGCGTTACATCATGTTCCTAACAGACAGGAACCCATCCGAAAAGTAACCAGATTTAACTATAAAAGCCTCAATGCCTCAGATCAAAAATTTTTCTCGTTGATAATAAAATCTCATAGTATATTTAACATCATCACAGGCACAGGCACAAGAAATTAAACAAAAAATCCATTAAAACAATAACAAATGGTGAGAAACAGCGGCAAGGAGATGAGGGAGAAAAACAGTGGCGGATGAAAATAGCAAACCAGACCAAATATAATCAGAAACTAGCAAAACGAAAACCAAAAACAAAATGATAATTTCAAAACATACCTTCTGTTGTAGATCGGCCAGAGAAGGGGACGACAACGGCAAGAAGAGGAGGGAGAGAAACAGTGGCTGAGGAGGGTTCTGCTGCGGATATGAAGGTTGATAGCCGGTCGACGAAAATAATTTGACAGAACAAACAAATCAAAACAGAAAGAAACAAGATAAAAATATGAACGAAAAACTCACCTGAAGCTGAACGCCGGCCTTCTTGACAAAGGAGGGGAACGGGGCGGAGGGATCAACTGTCCGTAGTGGCGCGGCGCGCAGGAGATGAAGGTCGTGACTCGTGAGGGATTCAAAGAAATGAAAGAGGAGATGCAAAAAAAGAGAAGAATTTTAGGGTTAGGTTAAGTAATTCGGCCTTTACAAAACGACGCCGTTTAATATCGGTTCGATTCGGTTCTCAAACTACCAGAACCGACTACCGAATCGAATTTATTGTTTCGGCTTTTTCCCCTTTCTGCACCGATAACCGAACCGAAAAATCGATTAACCGAATATTTCGGTTCGGTTTCGGTTCGGAAACAGAATTTCCCATCGATCTTTACAAGTTTTCCTCCCTTTACATTTTCTTTCTCTTTTTCTTCAAACATCGTCACGAAAGCACTGAGGTTTTCCTAGGGTTTTGCTTATTTAATTATTTTGCAGCTGACTTTCGATCCTCATGAAGAAGAAACTCCATACTCGTTTTTCCGCTGTAAGTTAGC
>CATIWJ010103105.1:0-14630 GCA_949640765.1 Croton laevigatus
GGTTTTGCAAGTTTACCTCAAACTTAGAGTTTATAGCTAACTCCAAACTTTACAATATTTGAGTTTAAAGCTTACTCAAAAACTATCTAACACTCATAAGTTGAGTTTAAAGATCACTCAACAAACACTCACAACAAAAATATTGAGTTTATAGTTCACTCAACAAACTATACAATGAAATACATTTTTTGATGAATAAAAGAGTGAAAGATGAAGAGAATGTTGTTTACAAATGAAGCTCTAGTTCTTAGTAGTTGAATCAACCTTCAAATGGCTATATCAATGGGTATTTATACCCACAAGTGAAAATATAGCAGTTGCTCCATAAAGTTGAAGTTTGACAGAAAAAAGCAAGGTGTCTCGTGCGAGACCAACCCAGTCTCGTGTGAGACTACTCATAAGAAATTTTCAACGGCTATATAACGGCTATCTGAATATTTTAATAAACTAGCCGTTGAGCCCATTTTAAAGTGTCTCGTGCGAGACTTGGCAGTTATGAAGATCAGACGATTAGTCTCGTGCGAGATGAACTCTTCTAAAATGGGTTGAAAGTTGGTCTCATGCGAGACTGATGGTGTCTCGTGCGAGACTGGTTCATTTTTTGAAATTGTGGCTGAAGACTTTTTTGTAGCCACAGATCTTAGCTTTCCATAGCCTTTTGAATCACCTCATTTGGACTTGTAAATCAAAAGTTATGGCCAAAATACTAACAGGTTCGCAGTGCAGAAATTTTGACATCTTGTGCGAAAAAGCTGTCAGTCTTCAAGAACTTCAATTCTTTTGCAAGTCTAACTTTACATCTTCACTTATGATGGTTCATACTTGCTTTGAGCTATACTTAAACACTTGAAATAACATTAATAAATCATAATTTCAAGTAAGTTTGTCAAATATTCAAAACCGAGGAATTTTGGCATTCCGAGTCAACAGATGCCACCGACGCGGCAAAAGTGATATTGAGATCTTGAAGTTACGTATGAAGTTAAGTGATATTTGAATTGAAAATGACAATATAATAAATGGAAATTGTATTTTATACTCTACTTGGTTATGGACCCTAGTGGTAAGTATATGTCGACATATGGGCAAGATTCCTGTACAGGTGATAACATAAAATGTGAAAACAAACTGAATTGCAAAAAAACGAGCATAACTATGGGTTATGACTCGTAAAATGAAATATGGGTGTATCAGTTGAATACGGCCCCAATGATTGATAAATCAGTGTATACGAAAAATACGACCGACACAAATAGCCCTTGGTCTTGTCCTTAGAATCAAACAAAAGCCAGTAGAGTACATGTATTTATTGATTGAGATGAAATGTGTTTTGATTTGCAAATTGTATTTTGTTTAATGTTCAGTGTTTAATAAGTTTATTGCTAAAATGAATTCTCGAAATGAATTTGTCAACTTGTTTTAAACAATACTGTATTATATATTTGTACCCACTGAGCATGAAGTTGCTCAACGAATTATTTCTATAACTCACAGGTCCGCATTTAGATGATTTGGAGGAACAGCAGTTGCCCGGTCAGTTCCCAGAAGACATACTTTTTGGAGTAAACTTTTGTTTACTGTAGTTTGACGTATATGTAAATAAAGACAGTAGTCTTGACATAATACTAAGTAGTTATTATGTAAATTAAGACAGTTAGCTTTGTAATGAATAATTTTATTTAGTTTGTAAAATTATGACATGTTATTAGATATTCTTTAAATGTGTTTAGCAAAAGAAAGCGATTTTATGACACCTCAATTTGTCTTATATGTAAGGCGATTTGAGGTGTTACAAAAAAGGGTGTTTTGATTGGGTAGTAATGTTTTCTCATGCTTTGTGCAAGAAAGGGGATGGAGTATGTTAACTGGTAGGACCCACTATCTAACAGAGTGATAGAAGAACTGACAGGTGGGATCTGCATGGCTGGGTTAGACAACACGACAGAAGACTGGTCAGACAGCTAGCGATGCAAGATTGGCTGGTAGGCTGAATCTGCTGAGTTGACGTGACGGGATTGGTTGATTCAGGAGCACCTATTCGAGCAGTAAGCAGATTTTAGGGGAATTTAGTAATTCTGCGGGTGTGTTTCAGGAACACTTGCAATTTTGCAACTGAGTTGAGGCTGTGTTTTATTAATTTCAAAACGGCCCTTAGATTTGTTGTTGTTTTTGTTTGGTTCCTGAGTATCTGTTTTATGTGCATTTAGATACTATTTAAATGTTTAGTATATGTATTTAAATATTGAAGTTAGTATAATTAATTAGTTGATTAAGTGAAAATTTAATTTTTTAAATTAAATGACTATGATAGCAAAAATTATTTGTTTTACTAGTCTTTAGGTTGAGATACTTAGAAGGGGCTTAAACTAAAGGTTGGCATAAAAAATTAGGTTATTGGTAATTATCTCATATAAAGAGAAAATGTATTTAGTTAGTTGCTAGTATATTGATTGATATTGGTTGGTTGATGAAATATTATAAGATTTATTAAGTTACCTTGAAGAATTTATTTTATTGGTTTAATTGTATATAAATGAGGTATATTTTTTAGTATAAATTATTTTGTACAATATATAACCCTTATATATATATATATTTCTTTCACAGCCAGACCTTTTATAAGTGTAGAGAAAGGAAAAAGAGTTTGTGTTGATTGAATAAATTTAATTACTTCTTGTATTAATGTTATATGTGCTTATTATAGTGTGTCAAAGATGGCAATATATGTTAGTCTTCGGACTCTTATTATTAGTTTTCTGACTCTTCTTATTAGTTTTCGGACTCGTGGCCTTGGCACACAATATTGTTTGAATTAAGTTTTGCTTACTATGTTATGTTGTTATTAGACTTTTCCGACATTCATGGACTTACTAAGCATCTATATAAAACGCTCATACCCTTATAGACTCTTTTGCAAGTTGACCATTAGCAGATTATGTTTCATTCCTCACGGGCTGCTCTTTGGTGTAGGAGATATTTAGTCTTGGTTACTTTTAATGTCGCTTCTATTCTAGATATTTCTAAATATGGTTTATGGGCAAACTGAGTCCGAACCCTTTCTTGTAATAAGTATTTAGAATATTTTAGTTTGTTTGATGATTGAATTTAAACGTATTAAACTTTTGGATTAGTTTGTATATGAAGACAAAAAGTTTTATATTAGGTTAGTTGTTTAATTAGTAGATGGTCAATTATATTTAATTAATTAGATTGAGTTTAAATAATAATCGATAGTATAAAACCTGTACCTTTCTAATAACTGGTAGTATATAGTACCATTATATTCTCAAATACACTACTTAATATTGAACTTTTTCAACTAACTGATTTTATATATTCTACTATATACTACTTCTTTCTAATTTCATTTTAGTAACCAATCTTATATATTGAACTCTTTTTACTAACTGATCTTATATATTATACTATATACTACTTACTCTTGATCTATTTCTATTGACCGAGAGTATAAACCTATATATTATCATATATTGTAACACCCCTTATACGCTTACCTAAGTAAATCTCTAAGAGGGTTACACGTATACTATGTATGGTATACAGAATATGAAATTCTTTCATTAAATATATTACATTACAAAGTAACATAATCTTTTTATAATTTACACTTTATCTTTTACAATATATCAGTATATGGCACACTACTCTAGCTTTTAGTAGTTTTGTTGCCGATCCTCTAAATTGACTTCCTTTTCGATCCTTCGCAACCTACAAGTTAGCAAACACTAACTTGCTAAGCGATAAGCTCAGTGGATACTTTACATTGATAATTATAATCTAACAAATCCAATCACATTTCAACATATATTGCAACCATCTTTATTCACATCATCACAATAGAACAATTCACATAGTTATAACACACACATTCATATGTATTAAGATAACGGTAAAGTATCAAACATGTTTGTTACAGCCTGTCGTTTGCTGCTCTTACGTATCCGTGCTCTGATTAGATCCCATAGTTATCTAATTCAATAATTTACAACTCGATTAATTCCTAATTTAATTTATTCTCTAATACTTCATGGTAATATTTATCAATCGCCCTTCCTTAGCTAAGTCATTGAATTATAACTCGATTAATTCTTTAGTTAATTTATTTATAATTCCTTTTCAATATTCCTGTTATACTATTTATTTAATTTGTTCTGTCTACTTTATTTACTAATATTTATTATCCATTGATAGTTATTTTTCACTATGTTTCCTACTGCGTCACTCTGATTAACCTCTTTAGTGCTCTATCAACTTTAATAATAATCTTTAACTATTTATTTGAGGTTCTTCTTTCATTTTTAACTAACTTAGTTGTTTATCCTTAAATACTAATTTAAACTTTATTCGTGCTATAGTATGTTACACGGGTATATAATTTACCATTTCTTACTTTCTCTCAATTTAGTTCTTTTACACATAATTTCCCATTTGTCCATTATTTCTATATAATCAATATCAAACCCTTCTTCAGGTCACATTCTTCTATCGAAGTTTTAACCCTATGATATATCATATCCTTATCACTAGACTCTAACTTGAGCCACTGTGAGCATTTAACATTTCAATCCTATTTCCATTTCATTTCATATGCATCAATGTTAATATATGTATCCAACATCTCATGTATCACTTTTCTATATCTTTGAAGATAGCATTTGACATTCATGTTAATCAAATTCGTTAGTCACTAAAAGAATTTGGGTAAACATAAGTTAAAGATGCATAAACTTGATTTTGGAAAACCATTTTGGTAAGAATTATGTCTTTGGATATGTTAGACAGATTAGTCGAGCGAGTTGGTGACCAAGTTGATTGAGTAATATCTTTCTGATCATGTTAGGCAGACTACTCGAGCTAGTTGGTGACCAAGTCGATCGAGTAGTAGGCTTCTGGACTGATTTTGAGACCCAAATCGAGTTGTCCCAGGATTTCAGCCTGCACACCCTTTAGTATTTTGATCATAACTTTCATTTTACAAATCCAATTGAGATGCTTCAAAATGAGTTAGAAAGCTAACAAACAAAGCTACAATAAAGTCTTCTATCACATTTTCAAAATAAGTCTTTTTCTTAGGTGAAAACGGTGTTGAAGTTCAAAATACAGTTTTTCATAAAACCAAATGTTCATTTTCAAACCACAATTTTTATCACAACACAAAGTCAACACAATATACTCAAAGATCTTCACAATCAAACTTAAAAACAATTTAAAACACAAGATTAGAAGTACCAAACCTTAGTATTTAGAGCTTCCACAAGCTACCTCCTTTCCCTTAGCTTTAGTTCCATCTTCAATATTTCTTACAAACTACTAACTAAATCAATACCCTAACTTTATATCATGATTTCTTTTACAATCCTCTACTTTTTTCTAACTAATAACCCTTTTCTCATCTTATTCTTACACTATCCATCACTATCCAACACATCATTTCAATATCCACCAAACCCTAATCATATTTTTCAATAATACAAACTAGGGTTTAGGATCTCTCACCTTATTTAGAGCTTCTAACCTTGTATTTCCTTGCTTTAGCTTGAAAATAACCCTCTTAATCTTGCTAGGGTTTTTGTTGAGAGAGAAGAGGTTGAAGATAAAGATGATGAAGGGAAAAAGAAAGAGTTGAGAGAAAAGAAATGGAGGTGGCGGATGGGAGATGAAAAAGAATGAGAAGTTATGTAGGGTTTTCTACACACTTCTTCACTTTTATATCATGGGCAAGGTTTTGGGCCTTATGGATTTGGGTTTAGAATTAAACCTAGCCCAATAGGATTTCTTTGGTGGATGAATTGGCTTAGGCTCTAGACAACATCTTTCTCTTCTTAACCATTCTATTCACTTTTCTATTTTATCAAGCCCAAGACCAAGATTAGGCCCAACTCTATCCCTAGTCCAATTATCTATTCTTCCAATTATGTCCAACACAAACTTAACCTATTAACTCTTTATCGAATCGCTTCAACAACCCAAGGGACGATTCAGGTTCCAAATTTACTTACCCGATCTTCGGGATGTGACATATATACTATTAGACCTTTGATTTTTTTCTAATAACTGAGAGTATATATACTACTTGATCTTAGCCTTATTTTAATATACACATATGTATTATATAATATACTACTTTCTATTAATCTATTTTTACAAATAATTGTTTATACATTTATATACATATATATACGAGTATATGCATATTCAAATACTAGCGAGAGTGTACAATTGGGTTAAGGAATGAGATATAATGAACCTATCAAGAACATACGCCCCTCAAAAGGCATCGGTACCACTCACATGTATATCATACATGGCATAAGCATTTTGTGGGTAAAAGATGTTGATTTGTGAGTTATGTGTGTTGTTTTTCCTTAGGTGGTAATCAAGTTGGCCGATAGGGGTACTAGGTCAAGAAGGTGTTTGGTTGTTCTGGAAATCAGGTAAGTTCATGGGTGTGTTTGCTTGGCGTGATATCTACTAACCAAAATAGTACATATAAATATAAATTATAAACTCTTCTCATATATTGTCATTTCTATTTCGCTATATAATATTCTTTCTTTAAAAAAGCATGCATGTGATTAATAGACAAAGAAACATGTGTACTACCAGAGATAATATAAATACTATAAGGATATATTCCACTATATACTAACAGAGATACTATAAATACTATGAATCAACATTTCTATAAAAAATATATTCCTGTATATACTACTTTATCTAAGTGAGATACTAAGAAACTTATATTATCTAAGTACACATTCCACTATACACTGATTGAGATACTAGAGATATTGTGAATCGGCCTTTTAAAAGGTTATATTCAAGTATATACCACTTTACATAAGAGAGATATTGAGAATCAGCATTCTACAAAGATATATTCCTCTATATACTAATTTATACAAGAGAGATACTGAGAAACTTTTACATTGTCTAAGTATACATTCTACTATATACTAACCGAGAGAGTAGAGGTACTGAGAATCAGCAATCAGTAAGAGTATATTCTATAATATACTACTTATTTTATCTTATGAATTCATCTTCCGTTTTCAAAAGTGCCCTCAAAACTTCAAATAAGTAGTTGAACTTATTTTTTCTTTTCAATTTTATCCTTTTCAATTGAATTTAATAAAATCCTTTACATTATTTTAGAAATTTAATTAATAGAAGAATTATTTACATAAATTGATTAATTAAATAAAATTGAATTTTAAGTGTGTGTGTGTATGTATGTATGTATGTATGTGTATATATATATATATATATATATATATATATATATATATATATATATATATAGAGAGAGAGAGAGAGAGAGAGAAAAAGAGAACTTTTTAGTCTATAATTGTGAAACCTTCGATTTTAGAAGTTTTGAGAATAAGGGCAAAAAGGTCATTTTGCTTTGTTGATGGAATTTTGATGTTTGTTTGTACCCATTTAAAATTTAATGGGTAGACAATAATATTTGGGTGTTTTAAATTTTATTTATAATAATAATAACATTCATATTGTAGGGTTATGAATTTCGATAGGAGAAAAAAAAAGGGTACGGTTTTATTTTTTTCTCAGTAGAAAATGGAGTGAGAAGTGAGAGAGGGTTATTGGCAGAAAAAAGATGAATAGAATAGGGTGCTTTTGGTTGTTAAAATCAAGGAGAGTGAATTGAAGGGAGAGAGATTAATTTCTTTTGGGATTTCGGTATTCTGAAGTGGCCTAGCTAACACAGCGGCAATCTGACGGGCGTCAGGGTGTCTGCTGAGGTGGTGAAACCACACTAGTTAAGAGATTGACGGCACAGCTGACAGCAGTAGCAGTGCGGGACACATTGAGTGGCATTGTCTGGCGGCCGCAGAAGGCTTAGACAGCTGTCAACACGTCATTGGTAAGGTTTCTATGCAATTTGACGTGGTTGCTAGCTATTGGCGGTCAGGAGCATCTATTTTGTGGAAGACAGTCTTAAGGGAGCATTTCTGCTTTGTTTGGATTTTGGAGGGTGTAAACTAAAGGATAAGAGGTAAAATAAGAGTGTAAAATAGGGTGGATAGTAAAATAATTTTATTTTACACCTTTTATTTGGATAGACGTAAAATAAATAAGGAAAGTAAAATAAATTTATTTTACTTTGTTTGGAAAGATGTAAAATATGTAGGAAGTGATTTGCGATTTTGTATAATACTAATAATTATTATTGTTGTTATTGTTGTTGTTGTTGTTGTTATTTTACTGTATAATGTATAAACATGCATTAAATAGTTATATTAATATTGTTAGATACATTTCTAACATGTCAACAAAATCATATTCTTAAGACAACAAAATAGCTCGATTGCCTGTTAAACGTGTTTTGACCGTTACTGTTTACAACGGCACGGTTTTAATAATTTATTCATTTGATAATTTTTCCATTCCACTATTTACACATAATTTCATATTTATAAATTAACTAACTTAATTATGTCTCCTTACATTTTACTCCAAATTTTTTTGTCAAATTTCATAAGTCATCATTCTTACAATTTTGTCTACCACACATCACTTAGATAAGCATACTACTGTTATTCAATAATTATTAATTATTCAATATCTCCCTAATTCATTTTCTAATTACTATTAAATAATCTCATGATGCAAATAAATAATCCATCCCTTGCTAATAGCATATTTAGTCATATAAATCACTCTCACATTCAATTAACTCCCCTAGCTAATTATTTTTCAAAAATAATTTCAATTTATAATTAAATTAAACTGAAAGGGTATGATTGATATGCTAAAATAAGTTTAGATGCTTATTTGTAATTATTTAAGAGTCTTTTTGCAGAAGAAATATAAGTTTAGGGGCTAAAATGTAATTTTTCTAAAGTCCTGGCCAAACATATATTTCTCTTTAAACGCCAAAACGGTGTCGTTTCAAGTTGTGCCCTTCGCCCACTTCAGCTATGAAACGGGTCGTTCGACCCGTGGGTGCTTCGGAGACCCGATTCTTTTCCGACGACGATAATTGACAAGCCGTATACTGTTCTCTTTCTCTGGCCGGGCCGGCCCTGTTGGTTTTCTCAGAATCACCGTCCTATCACCGGATGATTCTATTTTATTGTTTGGATCGTAAACAGACCCGACGTACTATCCATTTTCCATTCGGATCTCTCTCGTCCGGCCACCATCTGCGGTGTTTCTAGCCTCTAACATGATTATTGGACTGAGAGCTATCAGTTTCTAGCCTTTATTGCTAGTGATGAGACCGGAAGATAGTGATGGATGGCTGGGTTCACTTTCAGTTTTTCTCTGTTAAAATAGAATTTTTGATTTAAATTTAATCAAATAATCAATTTGAATGCAGAAAGAACAATAACTTTACACTCCCCTATCCATATTTTCACGCTAAAATGAGAGGAAAACTGTATGCGTAATATAAATTTTATTTTACCTTTACACCCGTTATTTTTCACCTAAACAAAATATATAATTTGCCTTGAAATATGGGATTACACTACACCCTTTATTTTTCACCCTATTTTTCATCTTTCCAAACAAGACCTTAGGAATTTTTAGGCGTGATCTGTAGGGTTAGTTAGAGTAGATGATGTTTTTGGGCAACTAGTTTCGTAATTTTGCTGGTATAATTTCTATTTATGTGGTTAATTATTGTTTGGTGCCTGAATCCTGTTACTAATTCATTTTTGCCTTGATGGTTTAATTTTATTTTCATTTGGATGTGGTTTGCATTATTTGTATGAATATTTAAATGCTAGAATTAATCAAATAAACTAGTTAATTACCTTTTTTAATTAGTTTTGCATACATTTTATGACTAGAATTATGGATTAAATTATATTGAGTTATTTAATTAATAATATATAGTGTTTAGAATATTAAATTGGGCGTACCTAATTGGTAGAAGAGCTAAATTTGGGTAACTTTATTTTAAATTGCCGAATGCAATTATTTAGCCTATGTGTGACGTTTACGTTGGAAAATTAATAACCAATTGTGAATTAGTAATTTATTAATTGGCTATAGTAAAATTAATTAAATTGTATAATATTCCGTCAATAGTGTGTTTATATTATTTTGTTAATGGTGCGGAATTAGATACGGTAATTTTTTAGGATATAGACTTATTTGAATTGTTTAATTATTTCATGGAAAAGAATTTATTGATTGACATTCAGGCTTACATAACATTCATCATTTAAGTTTAAAGTGAAGGGCTAATTGTTGAGTCTTGTTTAATATCTCTTTAGGTGGTAATCAAGTCAGACCGCAAAGGTATTAGACCTAAGAGTGTCTTGGTTTGCTCTGCAACCAGGTAAGTTCCATGAGTGTATTTATTTTATTTGTGGCATGCTAAATGCTAACTAAATAATATGTATAATATATAACCCTTCTAATATATATTATTCCTTCATCTTGAATATTAATATTTCTTTCACAACCAGAACTTCTACATGTGTAGAGACAGGAAAAAAGAGTCTATGTGCTGATTGAACAAATTTGATTACTTGCTATCATTGATTATTTGAAACAAAGTATCAATATATAAGTATATACGTCGATCATTGGTATATAACTTTACATAAGGTCAATTCTTAGTATTTCTAGTATGTAAAGTAATATATACTCAAATATACAATTACAGAAGGTCGATTCTTAGTATATATACTATCTCATTTAGTACATACTGGAATGTACTTACAACAGCTCACTACTTAAGTATCTCTCTTATGTACAGTACTATATAAACTAATATTCCCTAACAGAAGGCCGATTCTTAGTACCTTATTTATGCAAAGTAGTATATACTAGAATATAACCTTATAAAAGACTGATTCTTAGTATCTTTAGTATCTTGGTCAGTGTACAGTGGAATGTATCCTTATAGAATATCAATTCATAATATCTCTCTTATATAAAGGAGTGTATATTGGTATATATCCTTACATAAGGTCGATTCTTAGTATCTCTCTTATGTAAAGTAGTGTACATTGGTATATATCCTTACAGAAGGTCAATTCTTAGTATTTTTCTTATGTGAAGTAGTATATACTGAAATATACCCTTAAAGAAGGTTGATTCATAGTAAATATACTATCTCATTTAGTACATAGTGGAATGTATCCTTACAGAAGCCTAGTATTTAAGCATCTCCCTTTTTTACAGTAGTATATACTTGAATATACCCTTATAGAATGTTGATTCTTAGTATCTCTCTTATGTAAAGTAGTATATATTGGTATATACCCTTACATAATGTCAATTCTTAGTATATCTTTAATGTAGAGTAGTATATGTTTGAATATACCCTTACAGAAGGCCGATTCATAGTATCTCTACAATATCTGTTAGTATATAATGCAATGTATCTCTATAGAAGCTAAGTGCTTAAATATCACTCTTGTGTAAACTAGTATATACATAAATATGCCCTTATAAAAGGCCGATTCTTAGTATCTCTTTTATGTAAAGTAGTATATATTGATTCATACCTTTACATAATGTCAATTTTTAGTATATCTCTTATGTAAAGAAGTATCTAATGGAATATACCCTTACAGAAAGTTAATTCGTAGTATCTTTACTATCCCGATTAGTATAAAGTAGTATATATAGGTATATATCTTTGCACAAGATCGATTCTTAGAATCTCTCTTATGTAAAGTGGTGTATATGTATATATCCTTACACAAGTTCAACTCTTAGTATATCTCTTATGTAAAGTAGTATATATTGGAATATACATTAAAGAGGCCAAAATCATTTTTTGCCTCATGTACTATTATTCTTTGGGACTTTTAGCCCCTGAATATACTAGTGGATACTTTTAGCCCTTGTACTACTAAATAAAAATACTTTAGTCCATGTACTATCAAATAAAGGTATTTTAGGCCCCTCCGGTAGGCCGGCCATTTAACCCTTTTTTTTCGGCGACAAATCTTGCAAATGAGTATACCAAATTGAAGCATTCGATGTAAGGATTCTAAATCCGGTCTCATATTTGTTATCCGACCACAAAAAGATTTTGTTTTACATGTTTAAAGTTTTATCTTCAAAACTTTAAACACATAAAATGAGGTCTTCTAGTGATTGGACGATAGATATATGACCGGATTTGGAATCCTTACATCGAGAGCTTTAATTTGATATACTCAATTGCAAGGTTTGTCACAGGTAAAAAATGGGTCAAACCGTCGGCCGGTTGGAGGGGCCTAAATTACCTTTATTTGGTAGTACAGAGGGGGCTAAAAGTGCCCACTAGTGTACTGAGGAGCTAAAAGTTCCAAAGTATAATAGTATAGGGGGCAAAAAATGATTTTGGCCTATTAAAGAAGGTTGATTCTTAATATCTTTACTATCTCATTTAGTATATACTAAAATGTATCCTTATAGAAGCCCAGTACTCATCTCTCTTTGTGCAATAGTATATATATGAATATACCCTTACAAAAGCCTGACTCTTAATATCTCTCATACGTAAAATAGTATATATTGGTATATGCCCTTAAACAAGGTCAGTTCTTACTATATCTCTTATTCATAATAGTATATACTGTACTATACTGTTACAAAAGGTCAATTCATAATATCTATACGATGTATCCATAAGTATATAGTGGAATGTCTCTCTATAGAGCTAAGTGCTTAAGTATCTTTTCTATGTAAAGTAGTATATGTATAAATATACTCTTATAGAAGGCCGATTCTTAGTATCTCTCTTATGTAAAGTTGTATATATTGGTATCTCTTTTAGACTAGCTCAATATATACCTTTACACAAGGTTGATTCTTATTATCTTTCCTATATATAGTATTTACTAAAATATACCCTTAAAGAAGGTTGATTCATAGTATATGTAACACCCCTTAATTCGACTATTTCTAGCCGAACCAATTCATGCCACATTACATATTACATGGTGTAACGACCATTTTTCAGGAATCTTATGCAAGTGCTAAGTACACGCACTACCCGGGACACCGAGGTCGGGTGTCAGTCTGGAAAACCCCATAAAGCAACTGTAAATATTGTAAATAATGGGATATGTATGATAAATAAAAGTTCTAAAAAGGCAACCAGTGCGTCCGGAGGCAAAGATAAACCAAAGAAGCTCAACGCGGCTCAACGGGCTCCAGATGAGGTTTTTAGGGACCTAAGTGTAATTTTGTAAAAAGTTGCATAAGGTCTTGATACTGCCCAAAATTGATGATAAATATGGAATCTCTGGAGTTTACTGGTCGCAACAGAGTGACACAGAATTTCAAAAAACGCACGGTTTGAAAGATATATCGGGTTTTTCATTAGGGGTAATTTGGTCTTTTGCCAAGGATGAGGCTAATGGACATTTGGCATAACTCTAGGCACCATTTTAGTAATAAAAAGACATAAGTAATGTGTTGGTCGATTATTATCCAATCAATTTGATGACTAAGCAAAAACAACCAATCAAAATTCATGAAATTAAATAAATCAAAAATAAATTAATTTTCTACATATAAAAGGGGTTTCATGACATAAAATGAACCAAAATTCTCCCATTTTCCATGAGAGTTTCGGCCAAGAGAAGAAGAAGAAGAAGAAAGCAAATTCCAAGATAAATCATCCTTTCTATACATGAATTTTAAGTTCTTTAACCTAGTTTTTCATTTCTAAGCAAGATTAGATATGTATAAGTGATCAAATATCTACTTCTTATGATCTTGAATATGAATCCTAATATGGTGGAAAAGGGGAAAATTAAGGTTCTTATCCAAGATTGAAGATGAAGTTGAGAAAAGGTGGAAAATGGTGATTTAGGCTTATTTAAGCATGAATTTCATCTTGGCTAGCAAAAATTAACCATGTAAGCTTAGGGATTCTTACCTCACTACAAGAAAAAGTGTCTCTAGCTATAAAGCATATTGTGGCTGAAAATAATCTTTCATGGCTAAATACTTTTGCCACTCTATGTTTTTCTTGTAGCATGTGTAGCTAAAAGTGGAGTAGCTAAAAGTTAGCCACATAATTTTAGTGTGTTGTAGCTAAAATTGATATTTATAGGCATAATACTTATTGTAATGCAACTAAAGTGTCAAGATCTATTGCTATGAACCAAAAAATTGTAGCTAATATTTAACTATAAAAGTTACTTGTTATAGCCACAATCATATATACATGGCAAAAGTATTACAATTAGCTACGATTCTATTAATCCATAGCTAAAAATTAAATCTATTACCAATAAATTCATAATAATATTTTTTAATAAAAATTATTTTTATATAATTTTTATTATTATAATATATTATTAAAATTAGATTAAAATCATAATTATTTAGATTTATTTACTATTATTTGTTATTATTATAATTGTAACGCCCCAAAATTCGTAATGTCTGAAACGCTAAATGATCTACAGAAGGAAAGGTAGAAGGAGTTCGTAATAGGAAAGGTTAAGGAAGGAAATGTGTTGTAAAAGGGAGAATAAATGAATTTTAAGCATAATAAACCAATGATAAACAATAAGCTAATAGATTATGAACATAGTAAACTCGTGGTAAACTAGAAGTAAGATCAATACAACTGAATAATATTAACGAATAATTTGGTACCAGAATAAGAGTAGATTAGG